>PVKS010008874.1:0-66422 GCA_004027875.1 Aplodontia rufa
GATTGGAACCCCAGCACTATGGACACAACAAAGTGTTGGAACAACAAAAGCCACATGAAAAACTAAATAAAATTGATTCTTTCTTTCTCTCACTGTCCCTCTCTCTTAAAACAAACAACCCCCCCCAAAAAAATAAGTAAGCAAACACAAGATAAATACAAACTAGCATATGGTCTACTAAGGACACTGTATGCTGTGACAGACTAAGGGGCAAGCAAGAGAACACACAGCACATTCCAGATCACCAGGGTCTCAGAAGGCCTGACTACTTAAGCAGACATGTGACCAGATCTGATTCAGCTTTCTGAAGGGGCCCTGTGAGACAGCAAGGCAGAGGAGCAGGAAGGAACCCATTCTGGCCAGGGGAACACTGCCAATGTGGCAGCTGCTTCCTCTAAGAGCTGGTGTTCTGAGTGACTTATGGTCCAACCCTTCATACATTTTTGTATTACTCACATCTTCAACAATGAACATAAGGAATGGAAATGATTTGTAAAAAAAAGAAATTAGGAGATCCCTCAATTTGCCATTTCTGTACCTGTAGATTTATAGCAACCTTGAGATTTCCTATTGTAACCTTTTTTTCCTAATAATAATAATGTCCAGTGGCTTGCCAGAACAGAAAATAGTTTCATATTCATATTTAGAAAGAAATGGCTCTATATGAAATATACTCTGGAAGTTTCTAAAGTCTAATACTTCTTGGCTAAGAAGCTCAGAGTTAGTTGAGAAAACTATCACTTCTAAGACTTAAAATTCCTAATTCTGAAAAATCTACCAACTGTGAGAAATCCTAGGACAATCACTGGCAACTGAGAGTATAATGGTAGGTGGGAATTTCCTCTTGAAAGCCCTTTTATAACCTCAGAAGGTGCAGTGGACCAAAACCCTGTTAGAGATAATAACATTCAGGATGTAGAAAAGTCCCACAGATTTATAAATGAGTGATATATATCTGTTGCCTATTTATTTGATGAAAGTTGAGTTTGTTGAAAGAGTAAGCAAAAAGTTTAAAAATAAAACAAAGACCAGTGTCAACATGTGAATCTCTGCTCATGAATCCAAAGCTCACTCTTATTTTAAGGCCACTAACGAGGGATGGGTGGGTTCAAGCCACAGTAAATTCGAGAACAGCACTCAGGAAAGAGCTCTCTAGAACTGGAAACAATCAGAACTGTGCTGACATTGTGCTGCATGACCAATGCAATGCTCACTGCATTTGTTTCAGCTTTGTCAATGCCTTTGTACAACACTACAAAGCATTTTCCCATAATGAAATACTTCAAATACAGGAATATGGTCCATGAAACAATCGACTCCTAAAAACCATGAGGCAAATTCTGCCTTACAAAGATGGTAGCAGACAAAGAGGAGCAGATGCTGGTTTATCTGTCTGCCATTCACGTGCCGTACCAATCCTCTAACTATTCCTGAGGCAGCCAACAAGGGTACATGGGCACCACGCAAGACTCTGGTTGACAACATCTCTTCCTACACTTAATTTTCCCCAACCCATACACAGTGAAGTCAGATTAATCCCTGGAGAATGTTAAACATCTTCATTGTGAATCAAATGATCCCTCTGTCTTAAGTTGATTAAAACAAGTGTTACTTTCATCTCACCCATGGGAAGCTCGGACTTACTAGGAAACAGCTGAGAACTGTGACTGCCCAGCTTGCTTGGTCCAGGCCTTGGCAACAGCCTTTGGAGTGCCAACCCAGCCAGACAAAACTCGAATTGTTCATTACTATACTCATGCACTCCTTGGTTAGTAGGACATCTAAATAACAAAGTACCAGGGAACAGAGAAGTATAGAAATCACTACTCAGCTGCCATGTAAGTATCCACAAACTCTGGCCAGCAAAGCTGACCACTTGATACATCTGCCCTGTTCTCTCTGTGTTATGGTTTAGATATGTGGTGTCCCTCAAAAGTTCATGTGTAAGAGACAATGCAAGAATTTTCAGAAGCAAAATGAGCAGATAATGAGGTGAGACCTAACTGTTGTGTTAATCCACTGATGCAAATTAACTGGATGGTAACTCCAGGCAGGTCAGGAGTGGCTGGAGGAGATAGGTCACTGGGGGCATGTCACTGAGATTTACATTCTGCCCCTGGTGAGCAGTGCGTGCATGTGCGCCCTCTCTCTCCTGTCCCGACCCCCTCTCTTCTTCCTAACTGCCTCCTCCTACCTTGCTTTCCTTTGCCACGCTCTCCCACAATGATGTTCTGCCTCACCTTAGGCCCAGGGCAATGGGCTCTGCCATCTGTGGACCAAGACCTCTGAAAACAAGAGACCTAAACAAATTCTTCTTCCTCTACATTGTTCTTGTCAGATCTTTTAGTCATAGTGACATAAAAAGCTGACTAAAACACTTAAGCCTTCCCTCTTGTGCCTCTGGATGCACTAAGAAGCTCCTGTGATATTAAGTCAATTCCCCCTGCCCCCCACTAAGGAGCAACTCTAGTCCAAATTTATCAGGGCTAATTTTTACATTATCAACTTTTCCCTATCTTGTGGTTAAATCAGAATTTCAATTTTCAGACGAACACACTGTCAGGTCCTTGACATAAAGTTTAAAACTAAAAATAACCAGGTGCGGCTATTTTTAAGTGGCACATACCTGCAATCCCAGCAGCAGGGGAGGCTGAGACAAGAGGATCGCAGGTTCAAAGCCAGCCTCAGCAACCTTGTGAGGCCCTAAACTATTTAGTGAGACCCTGTCTCAAAATTTAAAAATACAAAAATAAAGAGGGCTGGGGATGTGGCTCAATGGTTAAGCTCCTCTGGGTTCAATCCCTGGTGCCAAAAAACATAATAATAACAAGTGTAAGCCTTCAACATTCCACATTGTCTTTTCCTGCTGTTATCTATAAATAGAGGCTAATAAGGACCTTCATGGAGGATTAATGATCCTATTAAAACCAGTGTTGCATCTGCAAAGAACTCTTTAATGTTCTTGATAGAGAAATTTCAAAAATAAACTTCTTTTCAAAGGAGTCATTTTCAAAGATTTGCTTAAGGTCAGTACTTTCCCTTTTAAATGTCACTATGAAGGCAACACAAAATGCAAGAATGGATCATGGTGTGTTTCTGCTGCCTTGACTACTTAGGAGAAATTAATTTGCAACTAAAAAAATATGTTCAAATGAGCTTCAATTAAAACAAACACTAATACTGTTTAACCCATTTTAAATGAAAAGTGCAACTGGGGAAAGGAGACTTTTGGAGAGAGTGATTCACCTATTCTTTACAAGTCCTGAAGACATTAACGGGAAGGGTACATCAACTCTACAAAGGTACAGACCTTTCAGACTCCTGAACACTTCCCTGAGGCACTCGTTCTGAGTTATACACTTTCAAGGCACAACGCATTATTCAGCCATAATCAACAGAGTTGAATGTTCACCTCCTTCAAACATGTGAAGGAAGAAAGACCCATTTCAACCATTATTCATTTCTGATAAAGGCCAATTTTAACAGCAATTAAATGCCCTACCATGGACCAGTCTCAAATATCAAAATCTTAACTTGTCCTTTTAGTAAGGAAGTTGGTTTGCACTGCCCTTTTCAAAGAACAGAGCCAAATCTTACCAACTGGAAGCTGGCTGCATGGGAGGAGTGTGTGACAGTGCTACTGTCAGGACTTCTGGGCCCAGCTTTTCTGGTTCTGAGTTGTGTTTGTGGGGTCTCACTTGTTACAAGAATCATATTTTTAGAACATTAACTTTTAAAAAAATTTACAAGCTGAAGCAGGCAGTCAGCATTTAAAAAAAAAAAAGGCCTTTAAGCACTTGATTTGACTCAAGAGTAATCCAAAGATTTTAAAAAATGAAGTAAAACAAAAATGTACCCGGAGAAGAGGACAGAAAAGGAAAGGTAAACAATGATTAAAATAATAAATAGGGATGGGTGGGGGAGTCCTTCAATAAGAAGTGAATTTCAATGGTTCTAAGTAAGAAACCACAGGCTACCTTTCTTAGAATATAAGCAATTGTCTGTAAAATATATACTGATCAGATTTCACAGTTCAATCATAAAACTACCAAATACAAATAGATCCCGTATTTAAAAACCCCACTCTATTCACCAGACCCACATTCTCTCTCCTACCACATCCTCTGCTCTGCTCTGCCCTTCCCCCTTCCAGGGCCCATCTGTCTTTGGTTCCTCCCTCCTTTTCCCTCCCCACCCACTGTCAGCACCAAACCAAGGAAGATGCCCCCCACCACCCTGCTCTATGCAATGCCCTAATGGTCAGGGTATCCCAGAGGCAAGGCACTAGGTTAGATTATTAAGAATTCTGTGGCTTATCCAATGACTCCACCTCCACCCAGCTGTTCCTCTAACTGTGCTGCCACATTCCGAAAATCCCTCCACCTCCCTGTCAGCTGGACCAGCTTGAATCACATGTAACCCAACTTCTTTCCCACCGCCTCCCTACACACTCATCAACTTTGTCAGCAGGGAAGAAGCAAAAGCCAGGCTGTGAAAAGACACCTGAGAAAACAAACTCACCAACAACACAGGAGAAAGAATTGTTTCAGCACGAACTAAGGGTCTCTGCGCTCATGCTATTGAGGGTTCAAACGAACTGAGTGAATGCAGAGGCTAGGCCGACAAGAGACTGCAAACAACCTGCTCTGTCAGCTACTCCACAAATCAGTTAAAGAGAAACAGAACAGTTAATCAGATCTTTTAAACTGTAATATCTTCCATTATTTCTCATACATCCATAACAGTAAAATCTGATTTTTTAAAAAAAGTATGCTGGGGCTGGAGCAGTGGCTCAGCAGTTACAGTGCTTGCCTGGCATGCGCAAGTACACAGGTTCAAACCCCAGCACCATGTACACAGCGAAGTCTCGGAGCAATGAAAGCCATGTGAAAAACTAAATAAAAATTGATTCTGTCTGTCTCTCTCAGTGTCCCCTCTTTCTTAAAAAAAAAAAAAAAAAAAAAAAAAAGTATGCCAAAGAGGACATTTTACCATCTCTAAAGTCTGAACTTCACAAATTCAAATTGAGCAAATTCTCTATTATACAGCATCCCTGTTCAGCAGGGCCACTCTACAGTCTTTGGCTGCACGGATAAGCATTACAGAAAATCAATACTTTCCAGTTTTTGAAAGACAAAAAGAACCATACTGACATCTGTACTTAGATTTAATTAAAAACTTTAATTAAATAAATGCTTAAATCCTGAAAAAATGCCTTCTCTAATCCAACAGTAGGACCCTAACTCCAAATGCATGGTGCCCTGTGAGAAAACCTGTGTAAAATACACTGTTTTGGGACTGCACATTTTGCTAACTATGTGCAACTGTCCATGAATACTCCTGAAGCTACTTTTACCTCTTCATGAAAATGACTACTTTATACAAAAATAGCAATTTCTGAAGAAGCAACCTTACCAGCATTATAATGTTCGGGTGCGCACCTAACAGAGGTAGGCATCAGCGGTGAGCTGCCGCAGGAGTGCAGGCAGCATGAGGCTGGGCACATGGCCTGGTGGATTCACATCTCTTGGTGCCAACAGCACACGAGGCAGCCTCCTCCAGTGGACACCTGCAGCAAAGGAAGCTCCCAATCTGCCCCAGGAAACACGCACCCTAGAGCCCCAGTAACACCACAGGCAAAGAAGTGACATCAGGCCAGGAAGGAAGCCAAAACAAGTGTGCGGAGTCCCTTTTCAAGATGAAATACCCTGAACAAGTAACTTTTCTGTGGGAATGATCCAAATATCAGTGCAAATGTTTCTGTGTCAGCTTCTCATTTCTGTGACTGAAATATCTGACATAAACAACTTAAAGTAGGAAAAATTCATTTTGGTTCAGTTTCAGAGGTTTTAGTCCATGGGTAGCTAACTCCAAGGCAAAAACATCAAGGAGGAAGGGTGTGGTAGAGGAAAGCTCCTCAGCCCATAGGAACAGGAAGCAACGGGGCCAGGGATAAGATATAGTTCCCAGGAGCACGCCCCCAGTGACCTACTTCCTCCTCCTATGCCCTACCTGTCTGCCACCACCAGTAGTCCATTGTAATTATTAATCCATCGCATCGATTAATCCATCACATCGATTAATCCACCAATAAGGTTAGAGCCCTCATGATCCAATCATTTCCTAAAAGCCCACTTCTGGACATTGCGGCATTGGAGACCAGAGACCAACCTTCTACACATGAGACTTTGGGAGACATTCTAGATCCAAACCATAAGTCTCTGAACTCATCTGCAAAGATCTATTTTTTACTCCCTAAAGTACATCAGCAACTTAGACAAACTCACAACAGTTTAATATCTTCAAATAAAACCATCAAATTGGATCACGCACAAACAATCTTCCTTTTTAAACCATAGATGATAAAGTTAGAAGCCCATAGATGAAGGAGCGGTCACTTATCATGCACTAACTGTACTGTTAAATCCCTAAAAAGAGGGAAAGCATGCACAGAACCACCTTTCCTGCCCTGGTCCTTTCCATACACACATGGTTCATCTGCAGCAGAAAAGTCACACCCAAGACTCTCAGGTCAGCAACATTCTGAAGGCAACAAGGAAGCAGAGCAGGTTACCCTACAAGGGACCTGGAAGAGAGTCTGATATCCTAGGAATGGAACAGGATCCAAAGACCCACTAAGCTCTAGGCAGTTTAAGTCTGCTTTCTTTTATTCCGGTTTTTAATCCAAACACAGAAAAATTACATGTCACATGATCCAGAAAGCTTTTTTTTCTGTTACTTGTTCCAATGACTAAGAAAGCAATTTCTCAAATTTCATGGGAGAAAATCATCTTACTATGCATATTCAATGGTCTTTCCCTTCTAAGGAAAAAAGTTATGTGGGACTCTTATGTTAATGATAAGCTAGAAAACACTTTCTGGAAGACATCATAAACTTATCTTCAATCCTTCTTGTAAACCTGATGCTGTCACTGCCTATGGAGTATGTAAATAAAAACAAGACTCTACCCAGTCTAAAAATTCACTGTTTTGCTAATTCCCAACCAAACCTTGCTAGGCAGGACCAGCCACCATTTAGGTATAATACTGCCACCTCTATCCAGAAGACAAGAGGTATGAAGAGGTTTTTCAAGGGGAGCTGGAAAACAAATTCTACATTGTAAGGTTTTCTCCACATAAGACACCCAGAAGATGCAAAAAGCAAATCAACAAGGTCCACCAAAAGCAATGATGTCAGCATCCATACCTACAATGAGGAGAAGAGAGAGGGAGAGGAAAAGGAGGAGGAAGAGGAGGGACTTTAGCATGAGGCCACTGGCAGAGGTCCCATGTAAATCTGTGCTTCATACATCAATTACAACCCCTGGTGCTCCATAAATTACACTAATAAATTACATCAGAGGATGTAACAATTGCCAAGGTCAGCAGGCTGAAGTAGTCAATTATTATTTTTATTCTTATTTAAATAAAGACATCCCTCTGACTGACTAGCCCTAGAGAATGATAGATCAGGTATGACACCTACAGCTTTGCTTTCTGGTCCTAATTCTCAGCTGAAACCTTGATTTAATTTCATTTTTAATAGTCTGATGCATCACAAGAAAACGCCAGTTCAAGGGGCTAAAAATACAATCTAGAAGTTTACAGTGATGCTTCTAAGCTGTACGGAGCAAGCATGTTTATTTTGTTACTGCACTATCTAAGATAATCCAAAGATTCTGAGCATGATCAGACACTGGATGCAACAGTCCACTCCACCACCTCAGAGGTGGAGAAGAACTCAACCATTCAGAATGTGGGTGAACCAACGGCACCCACAGGTAATAGAAATGCCCTCCCCATAGTCTGCCCTCAGAGAGGCCTATGTTACCACTAACATCCGACTTTCTTTTTTAACTTTACTTGTAGGAATCAAATGTCTGAAAGAGATCTTCAGAGGATTCCCTTGGGTCCCAATTTCTAACTCTTTTAAACTTACAAGGTTTTTCAATAATCACTAATGTGCAGAAAGATTAATGAGACAAACCCCACCCCCATCAAAGACTCAAGTAGACTCCAAATGTTGCATCTGAAAAACAGAAATACCAACTGTAATTTTATTTAAAAAATCCTCTAGGGGCTGGAGCTGTGGCTCAGCGGGTAAGGAGCTTGCCTGGCATGCGTGAGTACGTGAGTTGAAACCCCAGCACCATGTAAAAACAAGTTTCGAAGCAGTGAAGGCCACATGAAAACTGAAAAAATCTGATTCTCTCTCTCACTGTCCCTCTCTCTTTAAAAAAAAAAAAAAATCCCCTAATAAATACTTCTGCTAAATCATCAGTTAAGGTGAACCTTGGTGGTCCACACACATGCCACTGCTGAGGCATTCCGGTTAACTGAATTCTTTACAATACAACACCAAGGCTGTTTACTGTTCAGTTTTCTTAGTGAGAAAAATATTTTGCATATTATACTGTTGGTCTCGGTCATTTTTTTAATCCAATAGCTGTGGTCCAGAAAAAAATAAGTGTTCCAGATTTTGAAATATATTCTATCAGAAAAATAAAGGCTGTTTTCAATTTAGTAACAGTCACCATGTGTAGCTAACACATTTGTAACAGAAAACCAAAAAATGTCAGATCTTAGAGAAATCTTACTTCAGAGGGACCATCAGTAATAAACCAACATGTCCCCAAATCTCTGGGCTAACACCCCTAAACACTATTTCTCCTTTTGAGAAAATACCTGCAACTTCTAGGTCACTTTTTTATTGAGAGCATGTATCCATCATATACCAGAAAGAAAATCTACAAGGCAAAAATAATGACCAGATACTCAGCATAAAATAGCCCCCTATTATAATCCAATCAGAACTAAATGAACAAATTCATTAAGCCACTTTACAAAACCACAGTTCACAAATCATTTGGACTGCAGTTTTCTCCCAGATTTGTGCACACACTGAGCAGCAGACCAGCTCCCTTCCACTTGCTGGCATCATGAGGCAGCACACGTGCTCACAAAGCCTGGTTTGTGTCTGTGTCTGTTCCGTACTTAGAATACAGCTTTGCGGCTGCAGACAACACTAATAATGAAGACCTTAGAGTTCACAATAATTCATGCTACTATGCTGCTCTCCCCAATGCAGATGTAATTTTTAAAAATCACCAATTCCCTTTTTATTTCTTATAAATTCCACGGATAATCTTAATTTTAGGCATTTCATTATCTATTGTGATCCTTATAAGAACTGGGGAGGGAATGGAGAAAGAAGATGAATATTCATTTGAGAATTCTACCAAGTGGAGGATGGGTGGGAAACTGCATTGGGGAGTAGGAGGAAGGAAAAAGGAAAAACAAGAGGAAAGATGCCTGTATTCCCCTGCTACACATGACCCTCTCTAGCAAAAAGAAATAGTTTAATGATGAGATCTCTGGTTCCTCATCAAAATGATTTTGAAAAGAGGGGAAAAAATGAACTCTGGGGCTTGAGAACCCCAGCTGTCTTGGTTCAAATATAACAAGCGGCACTTGACACAGTATAATGGTGGGGGGGGGTCAACAAACAGCAAGTATGTCTGCAGGAACCTGAAGGAAGAACACACGAAAACTGGCCGAACGGCAAACATCACATATGCACTGCAAGCATGAAGTTCTCTGAGAACCAAAGGAGCGGAGCGGAAAAGTAGATGCAGAGTGAAAGCAAACAAATAAACCCAGCCAGCACACAAATGCAAAAGCTGGCTGTCCTAAGTATTGGGGGAAATGGAAAGAATATTTATTCATGACATCCGAGTGAAAAGATAAGAAACCAGAACTTTTTTTTTTATTTTTTTTTTGCAGAGCAACAAATTTTGAATAAAAATTTATCACTGTCAAAATATGGCTAGGTCTGTTGATTTTTCTAGGAAGATTTTTTAATACTACATACTAAGAAGACCATTTATAGTCAAAAGCTTTCAGTCATATCAACGTACACACCCACTCTAACTCTTCTCTTTCTTAAAAGTTTAAAAGGAAAACTTTGAAATCATTACCATCTCATTTCAGGGCCAGTTGTCAATGAGAACCCATCATGTCTGTGTGCTAAAGAATTTTACAATCTACTTGACCTTGGAAGACACAAACAGGAGAATATTTTGAGGAAGTTTATTAAAGAAATATAAATAAACCAAATACCTATTTTTAGAGTAAACAATGCAGTCTTAAAACCTGGAGCAGGGAGCAAAGGGGACGAGGCCATCCCAGTAGAATGATCCTACTTGTAGGAGAGCACCTCTTCATCCCTCTCTCTATCTACCAATGCCAGGTATTACACCACTGAGCGAGCCCCAGTTCCTGCCCAGAAGGGGCCCAATAAGGAGGAGACATTGGCAAGGCACAGAACAGAAGTTCACTAGAAATCCCCTGGTCCTGGATGAAGAAAAATGGAGGGGAATCAGAATACCTTCTGTAGGTGACACCTGAGCTACATCCAAACAGATGAGCAAGACGTGGCAGAAAGAGCTGAACTACAGGCAGGCAGAGGGAACAGTGTGTGCAAAAGTACAGAAAATGAAGAAAGATATGGAAGAAATTGCACAGACATGTCACAGAGGTCCAGGGGAAGTCCCAAGAACAGGAAGTAAGTTATCCTGGACAATACACATGTAGACTTTACGGTCTCGAAAGCATCCTTTCCTCTTAGTACCTAGGAGTCACTTTCTGAAGCCACAGCCCTTTATGCACAAGCTGCTCTCCTAGGGGATCTCAAGCAGGGCAGACCCCAGTTTGGCTCTCTTCCTTCCATTTATGTTGTTAGAACACCTAGAGACATTAAAAATAACATAGCGAATCCTGATGACCCTCCGAAAGAGCAGAATTTGTGTTAAATAACCAACTAGCACACGTCTCCTTTGATCAAGAAAAAACACAGGGCTGGAGTGGTTTCTCAGCGGTTAGAGCACTACCTGGCATGCATGAGGACTTGAGTTCAAACCTCAGCACCACATACACAATGAAGTATCAGAAAACCAAAATTCTGACGAAAAAACAAATAAAACTTATTTCTTTAAAAAAAAACAGAAAAAATATAAATTTTTTTGCACTGATCAGATTCTCCTAAATACAAAGGTCAATTAGCTAATACTTTTTTAAAAAGCACATACATTACGTATAACATGAAGTACATAAAAATATTTACATATATGGACCACAAATAACTAGAAGTAAATGTGCAAAAGAAGAAAAAAAAAAGAATATTAGCATAATGGGTGATTTTTCTTCCCTCATCCAAATTTTTATTAGTGTTTTCACATATGCTTTGTGAATACAGTTTTTTAAATTAATACCATATTACCTTGAATATAAACGCTCTGCCTTAAAAAAAATTCCATTTACAAATTTTTCAGTGAAGGAAAGCTATATAATTAGTATTAATGATTAATGTTAACATCTAAGTGTTATACAAATACATGACATATAACTTAAAACTGATTTAACCTAGGAGAAACTGGGTGAAAAGATTTTACAAACCAAATGAAAGAGGGTGTAACTTATGCAATTACCACAGTGGTGTGTATGTGGATTAAAAGACCAAATTAGAGGAGACAAGGATTCACTTCGATTGCACTTAAAGAACTAGAGAAAGCCCTTCTCCCAAGGGAGCAGAGTTCCATTGTCCAAATTGGACCTGAGTGGAGGTAACAGGAAAAACAGGGGCAGGCATCCTCTGACCCTTTCCTGGGCTGAAGCAAGAACAGAAAGGAAAATGTAAACAGGCAGAGCCATCTTGGGGGGTGGGCAGATCCAACAGGGCTGCCAGCTGTAGTAAGGGTGTGGGTCTTTAATGCACTTCTCACACCACATACAAGCTCTGCCTGCCTCCTAGCCTCCTAGCTGCAAAGTGTCCTATACGTGAGCCAGGAGAACCCAGTACAGGCCAGGCCTTCCACTCAGTCCTCCTCACTACCAAGAGAGAAGCAACTCCCCACTGCTTTAGAAATGATACAACACAGGCTCTGTATGTTCCACTCTCCCAAACAGGATTTCGAACTAATAAACCCAAAACATGAGCTCTGACAATCATGGGGGTATGGCATATGAATTATTAAAGTGATGAAGATCTGTGTCTTCTTTTTCATCCAGAGGGAAAGAGCAACTTGCATTGTCTTTTAATATTTAAAACAGTAGGACATAAACAGACAACCACTGCAAGACAATAATTCAATTGAAGGGCATTCTGGTGTGTGTAAACCACAAGTTACACCCTGTGTAGTTTATTACATTATCAGAATCTGTTGATTGAATTACTTCCCTGCGGTGCTTCAGGTCTCTGCTCTTCCCCCAAGTAGCATCTAATATTGCTTATCAAGATGCTATATTTGTCTTCTGGTATTTTACCATCCAATATCTTAGGATGCCTATTTGCTAAGAATGCTTTTCAGAAACCCTGGGTCATATGTAGCTCCTGACATACCGAAAAGATTTCATCACCATCACAGGAAGGTTGAAACTGTAAAATTAAGCTATGTGAGCTTTCAAACTGCTCTAAATCAACTGAGTTTCATCAAAGTCTTAAAGTTCTCATCTGGTCCAAATTAACACTCAGTAGAAGCAAATAAAAGGCAGTTTTCCTGGACTGCTATTGGCTTGTGCTTTCAGATGAGCTGAATGAGTGCCATTACTGGAACAACTTGTACTAAGCACTGTTAGCGAGAAAACAAGCTGTGAACTCCTTTCCCTGTAATCAATACTAACAGGAAGTTCAAGAGACAGGAAGAGAAAACTCCACATGCAGTGGCATTAGTCTCCAGGTAGATACCAGGCTTTACCAAGCAGTGGGCCAAATACACCAAGTTATCACCAATGATAAAGACAAAGGCAAAACTTCCAAGAGCTGTGCCACACTGTGTGATTACAGAGCTGTCCTGGAGGAGGAAGAATAGCTCAATGGATCATCTTGGAAACTAGGGGAAAGAACTTTGAATCACTCCTCATGACCAAGGCAGGCTGTCCTTGAAGCATTGGCAAATAAGGCAGATATTAGATGGATTAGTTTTTATTTCCTAGAAATCATATATTTTATGTTTTTAAAACATGCTAGGAACACAATAAAAAAGCAAACATTTTCCCCCAAAAGTTAATATCAACAGAAACATAAACATAAGAAAAAAATTTAACATTGCCACAATCTCCATTAAGGGAGTAAGTTTTGTCATGAGTTTAATGGGAACACCCAGTATGTAAGAATTTGGCTAAAAAAGATAATTAAAAAGTTACAAAACTGCTTCTGAATACATAAAGGTAGGATTTAAGAATGAATGTGTTGGAGTTAAAAAGGCCTAAGTTCAAACCAGATCTCAGTCATATAACAGTCCAGTGATCTGGGCAGATTTTTCAGGCACCATGACTCAGTTTCCTCACCAAGAGTGCCAAGTGATGGCACCCATCACTCTTGGTCAGAGTTCAGAGAAGTCAGCACTTCACACAGGACCTGGCTAAGAGGAAGCTCTCAAGGAAGGATAGATGTCACTGTCATGACCAGTGACTCTGGCCAACTCCCCCAAGGGAAGGAAGAAATAGGCCACAAAGGAGCAACTCTAGTTAGAATTCCCTTATTTCTGCAGGAATAAAAGGAAAGGAAAAAAAAAAAAAAAACCTCAGATCCTGATGTTTCCTCTCTAATGGTGATTTTAAACTCAGATTCTAACCAGGAAGCTCCACTTCAATTCGAAAGGAGTGGTGCACCCTGAAGACAAAGCCGAGGTTGAAGGGAGTACAAGGCCAGGCAGGGCAAGTAGGCAGCGCAAGGACAGAAATCTTGTCCACTACATCATCAGGGGGTTGGTCTGGGAGGAGACACCGGCCCCAATTGTCCCACACTAATACTGGGAAAGCTCAGCAATAGACAGTAGAGGCAGTGGGGACCTGTGACAGCCCACCCTAGACCAAAATGATGGCTTGCACAAAGTGTAGCCAGCAATGCTGCCTGTGGCGGTCTAGTGCTCTGTGTGCACTGACCTCCTCAGACACAGAAATAGGGGCCCTGGGCTGCACTGAGCTCCTCTCTCTACAGACTGTGCACAGGGACACCAACACCTGGGCCTGCCAGGAATACCAGGATGTAGGGCACAGACGGCTGAGCGTGGAAAGAGTTCTCTGATGCTTGAGTGCAAGGCCAGTGGGATTCAACCCCAAAACTTTATCAGTTGCAGCCCAAGTTCCCCAAACAAACCACTGAGCACACTTTACTCCACAAGTGTCATCACGTGAATGGGGGCTACACCCACCAAGAGTGACTGTCCTTTGACAAGGCAAGGGAGACAGCAGAGGGGAAAATAAAAGAGGAAGCACAGGCCTATTTGGAGATTTCACATGAAAGCAGGTCCTACTCACCTTCTCAACCTGGTGCCAGCTACCTACAATTTGGAGTAACTCTTTGAAACATTATCAGCAATGCTTCCCACTCCCAGAGGCTTTCCAGAGCCCACAACTCCCTCTCTCATTACCCTGGCCCTCCAACCCCTTGATGTCCAAACACACTGGTGTCTCTCAGCTCCCCAGTCTCTTCATGTGCCATGCCTCATGACTCTGCCCTCTTGCTGCTAACCCTCAGTTGACTCCTACTCACCCTTTCCATCTCAGCTTATGTGGAATCATGGAATCCTTTCTACCCTACCCACAAACACAGGTTTTGTCACCTGGGAATTTCCCCACAAAATTCAGCAGCACCTTGTCCGGTTTAATTTGCGTGAAGTCCTTCTTCATAGTCTGTAAGCTCCATGAAGGCAGGAACTACTACCCACCACAGGCCTAGCACATGAATTTGCTGAAGCCCTGATACTACTCCAACCTAACTTTCCAACTTCATCTCCTTCCCTCCCCAGTTTCAACCTCCAGCCAAATTCCTCATGTTCCAAAACCCCTGTGCCTTCATAAGTACTGTTCTATAAAAATCCAGGTCACCCTTCAAAATTCTGCCAAAGCCTCTGTCCTGTGAAACCCTTTCCAATCTCCCAGCAATGAACATGCCTCCCACCTTCACCCAGCAGAAGGAATCTGCTTCAGTCACCCAGACCTACCTTTCAACCAGGCTTTGCCACCACAAGAGGAGTGAGCTGGACAAGCCACAAGCTGGAGCTTCACTGCCCAAGTAATAAAATTCAATTCCTGGAACAACTGCATAAAATGCCTAACAGAACCTGGCACACAGTGATCCCAGAGCAACAGCTCCCTCCAATCACTCCTCCTCTGTATCAACCACAGTTTATTGCTCCACATTTCCTCTTGTGATATGTGAGTTGGGGCACTCCTGGTACTCTATAATCACCACCTCCAAGCAGCAACAGCATCGCCTAGCACAAACAGACTGGCTCAGATTTAGTACACATGTTTAGACTGCTCAATTTCTGGATGTACAGTGGGTCCCATTTTTAATTAAACATGCATGCAAAACACAGGAAATTTTACAAATAGTCCCAAAAGCATTACTGTAGTTGCTTTAACAGCTTAAAAATTATAAAAGCTACAAACTTTCAATATACACCATTTGGAAGTTTAATTTCTTTAACACAAAGTTGATCAATTTAAAAGGCAAAAGTCTGGATCATACCTTTCTCATTTTCTCTGATTAAAAGTGGAAAATTCCCCCCAACAAAATTTGGGGAAGTGTTAGAAGTTGCATTCATCTCAGCTAGCTACTAGAGGAGTCTTTCTTTCTATGGTACTCTGTCCAGTTTGGAGGCAGTGGCTGGTGACTCCCATGCCTGCAGGTCCCTCTGCTTGGGTGCTGTGCAGGAGGCTGGCAGTGGTGCTGTTGTGACATCTGTCCTCTGTGCAGAGAGCACATGGGCCCCCTTCGACCTGGGAGTGCCTGAGCGATCTTGTGCCTTTGCTTGTTTCTGACCTGACTCAGAACTGCTTTCCACTGTGAGCATGAGACCCGTGAAGTATTTCAGGAACTGTTCTACATTCTTACTGCCTGCAGTCACCCACAGGTACAACCACTATAAATGAGCTTTCATCCTGTCATTTAAACACCTGACTGCAGTACTAAAACATTCTTTGGTCCACTTGGCACCCTGTACCTGCAGATTACTTCCCCTACTCAAACATCTGTTACTTCTATTATTTCAAGTCAGATGACCTTTAATAGCCTGAAAATCTGTGTCATGCACTTAGCTATCCTGGGTGAAAGCTGCTTATGTGGGAGTCTCCCAGAAGCATAGGTCTCAACTCAGCTGGGCTGTTCAGCTGCTCAGCAAATTGCAGGAACCTGTAGCGATTATGAAAAGGGAATGCGCAGAAACTTGCAGGTGACTTATATGTGATAAAGTTATTCCACAAATGCTTTTGTTAGCTAAGATCTTCAAACCACACAGTACATGATGTTTAGGATAACTCATCCAAAAGGCTGAAATTGTGCTTATTAAAGTAATTGATAACCTGAAGAGGACACGGACACACACACACACACACCCACACACATATCACCAAGAACTTGGTGAATTTACTTCATGTTGAGTTTTCAGATCTGACAGTATTCTGGTGTTTTGTCTACTGCTGTGTAGCAAATCTGAAAACAAATGTCTTAAAATTACTGCTCCTTATCTGCTCATGATACTTTCATTCGGGCAGAGGGTGGTGGAAGGTGGTCATCTCTTCTCTGTGTGACGTGGACTGGCTGCTTGATGGGTCAAAGGACCCATGAAGGCTTCATTCACATGTCTGCTATCTCAGTGCTGAAATGGCTGGGGGCTGGCAGAACTTATCCTTCTCCTCTCCTTTCATAATCTCTCATTTTCCAGAGCAACTACCTCCAGCAGGGTAATCAGACTTCTTTATATGTCAGCTGCCCTCTAAAAGGACATTTTTGTGTGAACTATAACACCCATAAGATTCATACAAAATGAGAACTCCCAGAAAACCTCAGAGATGGGCACTTAAAATGAGGTAACATGGGAGGCCCCTAATCCAATATGACTAACACCATAAGACAAAGAGGAATCAGAGACATTCACGCACAGTGACATGGCCACATAAGGACATGGTGAGAAAGTGGTCATCTGTGAGCCAATAGAGGTCTCAGGAGAAACCAGCCTGCTGACATGGTGATTTTGGACTTCCAACCTCCAGAACCATGAGAAAAAAAGTTTCTGTGGTTGAAGCCCCCAACAGGTGCTATTCTGTTATGAACGTGGAGGGCAAAAACACAGGCTACAACCACCCTTCAAGCAACAGTCAGAGGCCACACAGCATTGCTTCTGCCACGTGGACAGGTCAAGGCAATCACAGAACCAGCCCTGTTTCAAGGACAGGGGATTCTCCTTCTGATGGGAGGTCTGGAATGCATATACAGGCATAGAAAGAACTCTTGCTTGCTGGGGAGAACTTGAGATGAAACAGAAATCCTGAGTTCGCATGATCAACTAGCAACACTGGGTAACCTCCACTCAGCCTTTATTCTTTCACTGGATAGCTGAAAGGGTCAAACAACTGAATGCTTACCAAGTGAATATAGTCTGAATGTATGAAAAACTATCTTGAGAAGTGTAAGGATCCAGGCTGCATAATCTTCTGGGATCTGGTGTCAAAGAAAGCATATATTTGTTTGTGTTGATGGTCCTTTTACAGAAAGAACCTTGACTCAAAGTTATCAATCAATAAGTGCCTCAGGTAAACTTGATTGCATAGCTATCACAAGTTTTCATTACAATGAGAGTGTCCTCCAACTGAGGAGCAGGAAGCAGGAGAAGCAGGTATAGATGGGGAGGGAAGTTTCCCAGGCTCCTCTGAGGTGCGTGGTAATAGTAAACAGCCGTTTCCTACCAATAGCCCAGAAGCTAAACACACAACTGCCTGCTGTGGTTAAACCTGCACTAATTAGAATGGAAGTACAAAGCTTGAAACAATGATTTCTTATCCTAAAAACAGATTCTGCATAAGCAGAAAAGCAGGGAACAAGCAGAGTTAAGTGTCTGAGAGTGAGAAGCATTATGTGGACGAATGAAAAGAAAACCTCAGTCGAGACTTAAACCTGCTGCTGAAAATACCCCTGATGCATATTTACTAGGTTTGTCATCTAAGAGACTTGTATGCCACAGGATCTCCAGCCATCGTTAACAGGCATTAATGACCACAGCCTTTCAATGCCACTATGGCACTGCAATGCAGTTTAGAGCAGCTGGTGGAATCAGAACAGATGGCCCGCTTCCCTTCAAGGCAGAACTTTCTGCAGGTGACAAAATGACTGTTAGGTAACTCATAAAAAGAAAAACAAACAGAAGTTGGAATTGAAATAGCTGATGTCAGGAAAGTAGCTTAGTATCTCAGGGAGTCTTTAACTTGGGTCCTGCAGGATTGTTGATCAAACCGCAACTGCACTATGCAGGCAGTGTTCCTTCCACATTAAGAAGCATCCAGTGAACCCTGGAGACGCCTCTGTGTCACACAGGGTGCTGGGGTGTGTCCCTGAAATCCATTCCCTCAAGACACTCATGCATACCTACTGTGTGCCAGAAAAGTGTGCCCCATGCTCCACAGAGGGTTGAGTAGGGTGGTGTTCCTGCCCTCAAGGGCAACCTGACAGCTTCAGTGAACTCTGCTGGCATGCAACCACCACTCTGGGCTCATGGGGGGTGGCACTGCAGACTGAACCATGTTTGTGTGGAGGGACATTAAATATCTGTCCTTATATTTGTTTGTTCTTCTATTTTCCTTTTGTAAACGACTTGCATACTTTGCTTCTTAATTAATGGAATTCTCAGAATCTTTTGGCTATAAGGGCAGAACACACTCTAGGTGGCTTACCCAGAAAAAGAAAAGAAGTGAAAATGAACACTTAAAAAGATGGTGGGCCTCAAAGGATACAAGACCATTTCCTCAGAAAAGCTCTTCCTGTTACTCATCTAATACCCCTACCTTATCCCTAGCTCTTCACCCTGCTAGTGCCCCTCAACCCTGCCCGCTCACTCTCTTCCCCGTTATCCTGCTGTTTTCCTCACAGGGCTCTGAAATTCCACTTTTCATCTACCTGCTGGCTTGTCCTCTCTCCTACTGAAAGGTGAGGCCCACGAAGGCAGGCAGGGAAGGTGCCTGTTTGCTGCTGTAAGCCAGCACCAGGGTCAGGGAGCAGTACTGGTCCTCAGCCAGCACCTCCTTGTCAACCACTCAGAACTCACGGCAAGACACACAACTTCGTCTCAGGAGGGACAGGCAGCAGGACCTGGAAGCCAGCTAGCTGCCCTCTGGCTCACACTGCTTAGCCTTGGTGGACTCCAGCCTCGGCTTCTCCCTCCATCTCCACTGTGTCCTCTTGGCTGAAGGCTTTGTCTACGCCCCCTCACATCTGAAAACCCTGTTTTTGTCTTCTCAACCCTACAGTCCAAAACCCTTCCAATAATTTATGACCTGCTTTCATTGTCATCTTTCCCACTGTTTTATTCAACCACTCCTTTGTAGCCACTCACAGCTATTCTCTGCTCCTTAAAAGAGCACCATGCCCCTCGAGGTCTCAGTGTACTCCTCCTAGCGCCCTCCTGCCCTCCCATCTCCATGTAGGCTGTCCCCTTCTCATCCGGGCAGGGGTTAGGTGAGACTGCTAACAGACCAGCATCACAGCCTTTCACTCTCCCTAACTAGGCTGTAAACTGCATGGCGGCAGGGACCTGCCATTCTTACACATCCCTTAGTGCCAAACGCAGCGCCTGACAAATATTTATAGATACTGAATATTTGGGTAATAAATGCACAAACTGTTTATCAGTAGCGGTTGTTCATTAAGGTTCTACGACAACACCTAGCAGCACCAGAGCAGGGAACCTGTCTGCCTTGTCCTAGTTGCATTCCCTGAGCCTAGAAGACACCCAATGCATATTTGTTGAATGAATAAATTTCCGGCTTGCTTGATGTGACACCACCCCTTTCTCTCCCCACTTGAGAAAACATGAGAATGCATGTGGGTGAAAGCTGGCATTGCTAAAGGAATGTCCCTGAACCATCTGAAAGAGCCACGCTTTATTACTTGTCATAAATGACTGGCCACATACCTCAAGACTGATCACCACATATGAGGTGGCCGAGACAGTGGTTGAGAACAGCTGATTTAGACAAAGCTAAGAAATATGAGGCGCTTTCTGCTCTTATTATTTTGTTTTCCTGAAGATAAAGGTGACAATAAGCTGAGTGAGAACTCGTAACTGAACTATCCTAACCTTCACTTTTCTTTTTATAAAACAGACTTCTGCACTCCCAGAAGAAACCTTTAATTAAATCAAAGATGTTAGAAATTCCTTCTCACAGTTATTTTTCTCCCATGCCAATGAGGTCCACCAGTTGCTGCCGTCTCCACTCAAAAGCCAACTTACAACTCCACATGCTTTTTCCAGGGAGGCCACACTGCTTCCCCGCACAGCACTCAGAGAGCCATGGCCCCAGGGCAACATCAGTGTCCCCCATACAGCTATGCTTTATTCTGTTCTGGACTTTTGCGTGTGTGTTTTATTTTTGGATTAAATATGTTTGGTAAGGCTGTAAGAACCTGAATCAAGCTGGCTTTATTTTTGTTTATTAAAAGCATCCCCAAATAATGACCACATGATGAAATATGACCAAAAATGATAAGACCTAAAAAAGGTTCCAGTCTTGTGTTAAAGACAGAAACAAATAAATCTGAGAAAGCCAGGCCAGAAGCCACAAAGCCACACAGACAGCAACATACTCCAAACAAGGCTAAAGTTAGTAAAGGAAAATATAGCAACCCAAAGCCAGTAACATCATAACTCTTAATAGCCTACAGAACGAGACACTCTGTCCACACAAACAGATCTGAACTCCAGAGATCACGCCACATGCTAAGTGACAACAACGATTTTGTTTTATTAAAAAAAAATAGTTTAAAGACCTTTTGGTCTATAAAAGTTACTAGTGTTTGATGGTTTTGTGTCCAAATTAGAGTGGAAGATGAGAAAAGAAAAAGTGTCAGGGTACATTTTAAGGTTCCTTATTACTATCAAAGGGAGGCACGGTCAAGGCAAAGTCCCAAGCAACAACACAAAAAGCATATGGAAATTGGGGGCTGCTATAGAAAGGAAAATAAAGACTGCAACCTCCGATAGTCCTCTTTGTTTTATCTAACAGGCAGCTGCATTATCCAAAGGAAACAGGTCAGGTACCTCCCCTCCTGTGCAGCGTTTACTATTTCCACTAACGTACTTCATTTTTCAATAATATTTATAAGCTTTCATTTGCAAAGGATCTTGGTACCAAGGATCCCTTTGGTAGCCTGGTGAAGCCTGTAAAACCTGCTCAATGTTTTTTTCAGTGCATAAAATGGAATACAAGAGTACAAATGAAATCAGTTATCCTAGGTTATCAAAGCAGTTTTAAATTGTGAAATACTCATGCATGTACTTCTGTATTAAGGCATTAAATGACATATGTAGCAGCAGATCTTTTTGTTGCATTTGCTCATAATGGAACAAAATGCTACATTTCAGTTTGAACACAGTAAAAATAAAGATGTATTTTTCACCCATCCAAGTTTGCAGATTCCTGAATTCCATCTGTGGACCCTCAGCTAGGGTTGAGAGAGCCAATGAAAATACATTTTGTGAAGCACCTAATGAAAAATAAAGCCTTACAAAATGCATTACCCATTCAGCTGTGAGGTGAGGGGGAACTAAGAAAGCAAGCAGTATTTTTCCAAAAACCATGATGGGCCATTAGTCAGCAAGAGGGCAGCATACTTCAAACTGAATCCAGAAAGGGTACTTTGAGGGGCTGACAGCACTGCTGGGGTCAGCCCCACAGCGGGGAAACGGTGTGTACCGTGACCCAGCTCATCCTGAAGCAACTATGAACTAGAAAAAATTTCCTTGCTTCCAAGAGCCCCAGTTTCTTCATGAATAAAAGGGCTGAATATATACCAACACTTCTTCGGCCTGTTCCAGGTCTAAATTCTATCATCAAATTATCTCCTCCTTATGTTAGCATTTCACTCTATTTAGCTTGACTTCAAACCATCTCTGTCTGCCTTAAATTTGGGACAGCGAATTTTACCCAATTTGAATGCTCTCATGTATAACTGAACACCAATGAGTCAAATATATGCATATTACAACTTTTTAAAGCCTGTTATGGATGTCTAATTCATAAAAAGCAATCACAGTATCAGCCTCTTCTGCTGCAGATACAGTATGTGGTGCCCTGTTTGAATTCTAGCACTATCACTTTAAGAATATATAAGATCAACAAATGTCATGCAATATGGAATATGTAACTTAACTATACGTTTTCTATAGATCAGCCAATGAACACAATTACAGAGTATAGACCAAAGGTTCTGTGGACTACCTAATCCAATCATATTTTGTTATGGTTGAAGATACAGGGATGGGGGCTGGAGCAGTGGCTCGGTAGTTACGGCACTTGCCTGGCATTCGAGAGTAGGCAAGTTCAAACCCCAGCACCATGTATACAACAAAGTGTTCAGGGAATGAAAGTCACATGAAAAACTAAATGAAGATTGCTTCTCTCTTTCTAACTGTCCCTTCTTTTAAAAAAAAAAATTAAAAAAAAAGATATAAGCCAAAATTGCGAAGCCACTGGGCAAGAAAGCAGGACTTGAATCTGGTCCCCCTAACTGTAAATGCATGCTGCTCCTGCTCCACTGAACTGCCTCTCAAATCCTGAGCCGCTCTCAACTTTAAACTGATAGTCAGGTTTAAAATGTAAGACCCAATGGCTAGATAAATAATTTTTCCACCTTCAATAATTAATGGGCACAGCGACCACATGTGGCTCTTATACATTAACTGGTTAGAATTATGAAATAATTTAAATTTCACTAATTTGAAAAAAAGTGATGACTCCACTAAAATCCTAACTATATAGCATTCTTTCAGTATTGCGTAACACAAGGAAAGATGAGTATTTTTATAAAGACACAGACATCTCTCAACCTTTCAGCCAGCCCTCCCGAGTTTCTTGGTACCATTTAACCATGAAATTCAGAGGACAGCAAAGAAGACAGTCACATAGCAGGAAAAAAAATGCAAACAAACAAAAGCCTTTATATTTTACAAGCAAGTAAAGGATTCTATCAATAAAAACACTGAGCATTTTTAACCTCAAAAATAATTTGAGTAAGAAAATCTAATAGACCATTTACCAATATTTAGGTCCTAGAAGATCAGACATGCAAAATTAATAGTTATTTTTCTTTGAATGTTGTTGTTATTTTAAGAAGGAAGGTATCACCTCAAGTTCTAAGGGTGGGTGTGATTTAATAAGGGTTTCTTTAAAATCCACCCAGCGATTCACTATTTTACCTGTTCACCAATGTTTAATATTGTAAGAGTTGGAAACGTACTCTCAAAAAAAAGACCAGAATTCAAGTATACAAAAACCAGACTAGAATCTTCTACTCATAATTTACTTCCTCAGAACTTCCCTGACCTAGCTAAAGAAAGCAATACCCAGCAATCACTCTCTCAATTAACCAAACTTCTGCTGAGAATTTGGTAACACCTCAAGTTGCACTCAGTAATTTATTCCCATGTTTGTTTCTGTTTGTGCCTATCACTCCACACTAAAATCAAAGTTCTTGGTTCACTGCTGGATCCTCAGCAGTGAACCCTACTATGTACCAACCTAAACAGAGTTGGTACATAGTAGGTGCACAAATAAAGTCTGCATGCCTGACCCCAACTGTAAGGTAAGCAGCAAGGATGTCAGACTTAATATCTCCTAGAAAGCATTAACTAGTACATGCAGCTAGCAATGTATTTACATAGCCTGCATTGGAATAAGACTAGGACACCTGGGCAATCCAGGGTATAAATACTTTTCCTGGCTTTGGAATGCCAGGGCACTTTCAGCTATGAACACAAAATCTCTCCAGGCCCACTCACAGACCGCTGTTCTGAAACATCTCAACAATGATTGCCTCAAAAGGAAATAATGAAATAAAGTTCTGGCATAAGTTAATTTTCCATGTCAAGTTCACAGTGTTAAACATACTTCGACGCCAGTCACACAAACAAAACCAAACGCTACAAAATTAGGCAGGGCTGAAGTTACATAACACAGACTAAACTGTCGCTTTTCCCTGCCACTCCTTCCTCTGTCTAGGGAACCCTGATATCTGACTTAAGTGCAATTCCCATGCAGGTGTGAAAAACGCTCAGCTGCAGACAGCTTCAAGACAAAAAAAAAGTAATGGGATTTTCAGCTATCCCACTTACTACCCTAGCAACAAAAGCAACAGAGTGAGTAGGCATGTGTGTCTAGAAGCTTCTCTTAAAAACTCCCCTCTTTAACATTAGTTTTAAGTTGGCATTTACTTCCAGTTATCAAACACGTTTTTCAAGGTCCCTCGAGTCTCTCCACAGCGAGGACTCCTCGTAGGTATGCTCAACCCACCTATCAACACTCACGGTGTAGAATGCAAGCCTTTCAACAGAGGACAAAAGCGCGGGTTCCCAGGAGCGGCACTTCCAAAGGGGGAAATGATCCTTTCTCCAACAGTAAAGCCAAGTTGCTCCTTCTCCCGAGTTTCCTACACTTTTCTCCCCCCACTTCCACTCCCCTTTCACTGCCCATTTTATCCTCCTTTAATCCCGGGAAGCCTCTCTCCTGGTTTATTAAGAGTAAACAATAGAAATGTCACAAGGAAATTCAGGAAGTAGATGAAGTCTCTAATTGCTGCCGTTTAACGATTATAGATAATTACTATCTTCAAAATGTGGTTTTCACCAGCGGAGAGGGAGCCTAGGCGGCTGGCTCGCTCCCCACCGCTGCCCCGCCGCCAGGAGGGCATCGGTGAAGCCCAGGCCCGGGCCAGGGGCCGGGGGACGAAGGGGTGCGGTCCCGCGCCCGAAGTCTAGGCCCCTTGTGGACGCGTCCCCTGCCCTTCCCTCCCAGCTCGCAGAAGCCAGGGCCAGCCGGTCAGCCTGGGTCACAGACAGTTCACCGCTGGCGGCGGTCACCATAAGAACGCGCAAAGCGCAGCCCGCAAACCCATTGCCCGCACGGGATTCGGAAGCCGGGTGCTCGGGGGCCAACCGTCCGCAGGGGACAAGGGCCTCCCGGGCTGGCTTCCCAGCTTCGGGAAGGGACCCCGCGAAGTCGCTGGTCGCTCTGCCCGGCCCCCGAGAGCAGCCGCAGGGAGCGAGAAGTCGAGCCCCAGCCCCTGCGGTACCGCTGAGGACCTGGTCCCGGAGAGCCACGCTAAGCCCCGCGGGGTCGCCCGAGTCTCCTCCGCGCGGACCGCGCATCCCGGGGACCGCCGCAGCGTCCCGCGAGCGCCACCGGGGCATCCCGGCCTCCCGCGAACAGCTCCCACCGCCCCGGCGATCCCCAAAGAGCGCCCGAGCCACCCCGCGGCCCCGCTCGGGGACGCTCGCCTCCCGCCCGGGCCCGGGAACCCCCGGACTCACCCCAGTACCACCAGCTCCCCGTATTTCACCGGCTCCTTATTGGGGGCGCAGGGCTCCTCCTGGCCCGGAGAAAACATGGAGCCCCGCTCGGCGGCCGCCGCCGCCGCCTCCGCCGCGATCCCAGCCGAGTCCGCGCCGCCGCTACAATCCCATCCCGAGAAGGGGGTGAGCGCGCCGGGGAAGGGCACCGCGGCGAAGGGGGCGCGAGGCGGCCAGTCCCGCGGCTGCTCCGTCGTGGCGGCGAGGCTGCCTGCCTGGCTCCCCGGAGCTCCGCGCGCCGCGGCCGCCCCGAGCCAGACCTGGCAACAAATGGGACCCGGCAGTAGGGGGACCTGCCCGCGCCGAGCGCCGCCGCCACCACCACTGCAGCCGCCGCCGCCGCCGAAGCCCCGCGGGAGGGAGGGAGCGAGTGCGCGGGGCGGGGCGGGCGGGGGCCGGAGCGCGGAGCCGCCCGGCGGGCGCGGGCAGGTGGGGGCCTCCCGCCCTCGCGGAGCGCAGCCCCCGCCGGCCCCGCCCCCGGCGCGTGGGGCCGCCCGCGCCCCCTCCCGGCCCCGGGGCGGCCGCGGACCGGCCCCGTGTTATGTAAACATAGAGTAAAAGGGAAGGGGAGTTCTTAAAGGAGCAGCTCTATTTTTCTTCTCACTTCCTTCCCTAAAGTTAGAACGCGGGGTCCTCAGCCCTCGCACCCGCCGGTGCGGCCTCTGAGCGCTGAGCTGCAGACCCCGGGGCGCAGTGGTCACGCTTCCCAAGCCGAGCCCACGTTTTCCCGGGCTTAGACGGAAATAAAGAACTTCCTCTCCGCGCCCGAGCTTTGCCTTCGGCGTCTCTGCGTCGCGCCTTCCATCTGGAAGTGTCTCACGCACGCACCTCCTAGCGCAGAGCCCAGTTCTTCTGCTAATGACGGCTAGAAAACTGGAGGGCTTTGCCCGTAGGTGCTGGTTTAGACCCCCTCCATTGTACAGGATGTAGCTACTCGTTTTTGTCCTCAGCAAAGCCCCGCCTGACTTAAAAAAAAAAAAAAGCTGTTTCTATAATCCATATTCCATCCACTTTTCTATAATCCCCTAAAGAATTTAAGAGGAAATTACCCGGGTAGGTTTTTTTGTGATTATAAATATTTCTTCATTATCATGATTTCATCAATGCACTGTTTGCTTACATTTTTAAAAGGCTACTACTATGACATTAAAATATTGTGGATTATAATAGTTTTACTGACTGCTGTTTTTCATCATACGGAATTTTATCAAATATTTTAACATTTATTAAGCACTCATAATATGCTAGAAACTATATATTATTGCCAGTCACTGCCTCTCAAGACTACTAAATATTTTAAGAAAGAAATACTGCAGAAGCTGCCCTATGTGTAAACAGCAACTGATTGGCTATGACCCTGAATAAAGGGCTAGAAAAGAAATAATTGCATCTGTAACCTGCCATTCTGCTATTCAACACTCCTTGTCTAATATTCTGAAAGGTTATTACTGTAGTGACAATGATGCTTCTGATAGTTTTATTTCAGGTAATAACATTTTTTAAATTGAGCCTTTAAAAAAAACTATTCCAAAGTAACTAAGGCTGCACCATTGATAAGCCAAAATAAATTTTATCGAACAGTTAACTAATTTCAGCTAATTGCTCAAATCTTATACTGAAATTCAATATAGCTATTGTGCACATTTTGCATATTGTTTGCATTTTTGTTATAAAAAGTTTGTTATGGTTTTAACCAATAATCATTAAAGGGTTGAATTCTTTCTCCTCATACTAGTGTTGGTGTGATTTCTACCTGAATTTCTGCTTTAGTAATGTTTGCATCTATGCTCCAACTTACCATGTAGATATGTAACTATCAAAAATCTATCAGAATCATGCTGCAATTGTTCAGTCCCTATCACTGTGGTACCTGGTGCTGTCATCTTAACTACTAGAGGTCTATTCGGGTGCAGCTACTGATCTCTAGGCTACAATTACCTCTTTCTCTCTTGGCATGCTGTGTTTTTGTGCATTACATTACACTCTTCTGGCTCCATTTCTTCCTTGCTGTGCTATGCATCTGCTGTTAGGAAGATGGAGACAAATATTTATTAACCTCCTACTAAGTTCCAAACACTAAGCTGAGAGTTTTCACAGTTTGTCTCAATCTTCCTCAGAAAGCTCTCTCCTTTCTAGCAACCTGCTTGGGGCATCCATGACTTCCAGAGGGACATCTTTCTTGTCTCCCAACCTGTCTTTGAGCATGTTTATAGTGCTTAATGAGGTCTGTCTTTATCAAAGTTACTTGAAGGTAGTGTTGCTTTGAATGAGTTTTTCTATCAGTGGAGACTTTTGATCCTAGTAGATCCATTCTGTCATTGGGAACCCTGAAAGCCGCTACTGGTAAGAGGTAGCCTACTGATCAGAACTAGGAGTCCATACAGGCACATGCATGGAAATCCCAATGAGCAAATGGACTGAGGGAAGACTGTGTGTCTAAAGGGGGTATCAGCCACTTGTCTTTAGCTGATTATTGCCATGTGACAATGACAGCTCAGTCTTGATAGATTTAGTCTTGTTTAAAATCTCTAAATCCTGATGATGCCAAATTTCCCAATTTTGAATTCTCGAGCTTCCCCCCTTCCTTAAATATCTCATGGGCCCACCAAAATCATGTCTAGCTTCTAGCTTGTACCCAAGATCCCCAAAATTTGCTTTCTCTGACTTCAAGGAAACATATATGAATAAAAGTAAAGCAACACTTCTCAAGTGGTGTCAAATAGGACTGGGGCAGTGTTTTTCTCAGAGCTAGTGGCTTATGTCCCTAAAGAAGCCAGCTTGCACCTCTCTCTGTCCATCCTTTGTCAGTTATCTGCTCACAACCCAAAACAATTGGAACATGACCCCACCATCTCAGCTAATATTAGGAATCTGATTGTAGCATGAATTTATCCCTTCTTGAATGTAATTGTTTTACTTAGTAGCTCCAGGCTGGTGGGACAATCTGGCTGTGCCATCTGCCAATCCACTGAAAGCCATGGTGGGTTTGGCAGTCCTTGTTGCCAGGACAGACCCTCCACTACTCTTCCTGTTGGTGGTGCCATTTATGTCCCTGCAGACCACCCATTTGAGGATGGCCACAGTATCCCACAGGGACCGAATACTACTTCCTTGGGCTACCAGAAGCCATATGGTTATGGGTACAAATTAATGTAATGCTCTCTCTTGCTTTTTCTCCCTGAAATGCCACCTCTTTTATTTTAGAACTCAAAGAATTACTGGAAAAGTTTGTTTGTTTTAACTATACCTTAAATAAAATACCTCCCAGTATTTCTAGAATGAAGAGTTTAATTTTTGATTACTGTACACTTTATCTCACGTATTTATGTTTGCAAAGACTAAAGAGTAAGTACATACTTTGAAAGAATTATATTTGTTCAGTACATAAAATTTTTTCTGTGGCATCTTAGATTACATTTGATTTTTAAACTATATGTTTTTATTTGTTTTCAATTGAAAGAGTAATATGAGTTCTTTGTCAAAAGTTTGGAAAACATGGGGAAATTATTTTTTAGAATTTTGTTTTAAATCATCCATAATCTCCTTACCCAGAACAACCCTTTTATCATTTCTGTGTATTTCCTGCATGTTTTTTTTTTGTTTCTTTGACATAGTGGTGATAGTACTATGTATAAACCATCCCTTATGAAATTTGTTACCCTGATTTTTTTTCCACTTAGTACTATGTTGTAAGAAGTCTTCTCGTCACTAAAACCTCATAAATGTTTAAAATAATAATTATCAACATTAATTAATCATTCTCTTATGAAAGATTTGCAGTTTTAAATTTTGCTCTTATAAGTAATAAGCATATTTATATTTGTTATTATCTCATGAAAGCAGATTTCTACAAGTAAAAATTTTACATCAAAGAGTATAAACATTTTTTAAGACCTTTTGATGTGTATTTCCAAAGCATTTTCAAAACGGTTGTGCCTGCCAATTTATACTGTAACTAGCAATAAATGAGACCCTGCCTCAGGGAACTCTCACCAGCATGTTAAAATTCTTACTAATTTGACAGGTGATAATTTTTATCTGCATTTCTGAGATTGTTATTGTATGGTACATTCACTATTTCTATTGTGGTAAGAAAATACATAATCTAGGATCTACACTCTTAATGGTCTTTTACATTTACACTGCAGTTTTATTAATTAAAAGCACCATATTCTGTGGAAATCTCTAGAACTTTTCCATCTTGCATGACTGAATCTTTACACCCATTGAACAGCTCATCTCCTTTTCTCCCTCCCTCTCGCCCCTGGCAGCCACCACTCTACTTCCTGCTTTGATGAGTTTGGTTATTTGAGATACCTCACATAAGGGAATCCTGCAGTATTTGTCCTTTTGGGACTAGGTTATTTTACTGAGCACTATGGCCTCAATGTTCATCCATGTTGAAGCACATGAGAGGATTTCCTCCTTCTTAGGGCTGTATATTATTCCAGAGTGTGTATATATCACATTTTCTTTTTTTTTTTTTTCTTTAATGTAAACTGCATTTATTTTAAAAACTACAAAATGTCTGTTTATGACCTTTCCCTGGTCTCTTTTGCCTAAGTGTGGTATTTGTAACTGTAGGCAGGCCATGTAGAAAATGCCTTCTAAGGTGGAGTAGGCTGCTGGAAGCACCCTGAGTACTGTTGATCTCGGAGAACAGTAGATCAGGCAGTATCCACTCATCTCTGATGAACATTTAGGTGATTGCAAATAACACTGTAATTAATATGGAGTACAAATATCTCTTTAAGACCTTGATTTCAGTTATCTTAGATAAATATCCAAAAGTGGGATTGCTGGCTCATATGGTAGTTGCATTTTTAATTTTTTTGAGGAACTTCCACACTGTTTCCCATAGCAGCTACATAATTTTACATTTCTACCAACAGTGCACAAGGATTCCAATTTTTCCGCATCCTCAACAAAACTTATTTTCTGTTTCATTTTATAAGGCCATCCTAACAGATTTGAGGTGGTATCTCATCGTGTTTTTGATATGCATTTCCCTGAGGATTAGAGATTCTGAGCCTCTTTTGATATATCTATTGTCTGTATGTCTTCTTCAGAGAAATATTTATTCATATCCTTTGCCTATTTTTCAGTCAGTTCCTTTTTGGGGGGAAGGGGTCTTGGTTTACTTCTATTGAGTTGTAGGGGTGACTCATATATTTTGGATATTAACCCTTACCAGATGTATGAATCTCAAATATTTTCTCCCAGAAGCTTTTTAATTTGATATAGTTCCATTTGCTTATTATTAATTTTGCTGCCTGGACTTTTGGGGTCATATCCAAGAAGTCGTTGACAAGATGAATGCTATGAAAATGTCCCACTTTGTCTTCTCAGAGTTTTACAGTGTGAGATCTTTCAAACTTAAGATCTTTCCATTTTACGTTAGTTTTTGTAAATAGTGTAACATAAGGGTCCAATTTCATTCCTTTGTATGTGCATTTCCAGGGTTTTTTGTTGTTGTTGTTTGAGAGAAGGACAGCGAGAGAGAGAGGGAATCAATTTTATTTAGTTTTTCATGTGGCCTTTGTTGCTCTGACCCTTCATTGTGTATGTGGTGCTGGGGTTCAAACCCATGTCCCTGCACATGCAAGACAAGCCCCAAAACTGCTCCAGCCCAGATTTCCAGTTTTCCCGACACTATTTGTTGAAGAGGCTATCCTTTCCCTGGTATGTATTCTTAGCACCCTTGTCAAAAATTAGTCAGCCAAACACATATGGTACACAAATGTTATTTTTCTGTTTGGGGTTGCCATAACAAAATACCTGAGCTGGGCAGCAATTTGTGAAGAAAAGAGGTTTATTTCTCTCACAGTTCTGGAGATCCCAGAGCATGGCACCAGCTTCTGCTCATTTCTAGTGAGGCACTCATAGTAGATGACATCACAATAGAGTAAGCCATGTGCAAGAGGGAGAGATCATCTGGTGAGATAGGAAGTCAGAGACAAGTCAGTCTTACTCTTTATAACAGCCCATTGCATGAGGACTCACTCTACAAGAACAGTATTAATCTATTCTGAGAGTCCTGTAAGCCTCACCACTCAAAGTTTCCATCCCCTTTTAGTGGGGACTGAGCTTCATAAACCTTTGGGGGACACATACCATATCCAACCATAGTATATGGGTTTGCTTCTAGGCTCTTTTTCTGTTTCTTTGGTCTGTGTGTCTATCTTATGCCTAAACCATACTATTTTGATTATGGTAGCTTTGAATGTTTTGAGATCAGAAAGTGTGAGACCTCCAGCATTGTGTGTGTGTGTGCATGTGTGTGTGTGTGTGCGTGCGTGTGTGTGTGCGCGTGTGTGGTGTTTGCTTGTTTTTTAAGAGAGGGAGAAAGTGAAATAGAAAGAATCAACTTCAGTTTTTCATCTGGCCTTTGTTTCTCTGACACTTAGTTGTGTATATAGTGCTGGGGTTTGAACCTGGGTCCTCGTGCATGCCAGGCAAGTGCTCCAGCCACTGAGCCACCTCTCCAGCCCCATCCAGCTTTATTTTTGTTTCTGAAAACTATTTTGGCTCTTCAGGGTCTTTTGTGGTTGCATATGAATTTTTGGATTGTTGTTCCCTATTTATAAAAAAGGTCATTGGCAGGTTGATAGGTGTTATGGCTTGAATGTGAGTTCACAAAAGCTCATATGTGACAATGGAGGTGAAATGATTGGGTTATGAGAGCCTTCACCCAATCGGTGAGTTAATCCCTGAATGGATTAACTGGTCACTGAAGGCAGGTAGGCTGTGACCAGAGGAGGTGGGTCATTGGAGGCTTGCCTTTGGGGTATAGATTTTATATCTCTCTCTGCTTCCTGGAGTCATGCCTTGACCCACTTCCTTGTGTCACAGTCTTCTGCCACGATGTTCAGCCTCACCTGGAACCCCAAGGAATACAGCCAGCCTTCTGTGCAGTAACACCTCTGAAACTGTGAGCCCCCAAATAAACTTTACCTCCTAAAACTGTTCTTGTCAGGTCTTTTTGTTGCAGCAACAGAAAAGCTGACTAAGACATCTCTCCAAGTCCTTTTTATTTCCGTGGCACCAGTTGTAACGTCTCCTCTTTCATTTCTGATTTTATTTATTTGAATCTTCCTTTTCGCTTTGTTATTTTAGCTAAAGTCCATCGATTTATTGAGCTTTTTCCCATAACCAGCTCTCAGTTTCATTTCCCCCCACTTTTCAATAGGCTCTATTTTATTAAGTTCTGCTCCAATTTTATTATTTCCTTTTTCCTGCTAACTTTGGGCTTAGTTCATTCTTTTCTTTCTAATTGCACAAGAGCTCAATTCAGGTTGCTTATTTAAGAACCATATTTTTAAATGCAGGCTTTTATTGCTATAGACTTCATTCCTAGTGCTGCTTTTGCTGCACCCAGTAAGTCTTGTGTGTTGTGTTTCATTTTTATTTATCCACATATATTTTCTAATTTCCCTTTTGGTTTCTTCTGGACCCCTTGGTTGTTCAAGACTGTCGTTTAATACATGCTTGCTTGTGAATTTTCCAGTTTTCTCTGTGCTATTGATTTCTAGTTCCAACCCTTTGTGTTTGAGAAAGATATTTGGCATTATTTCAAATTATTAATTACAAATTTGTTACAATTTGTTTTGTGACCTAAGGTGATCTGTCCTGGAAATGGTTCTGTATACCCTTGAAAAGAACATGTATTCTGCTGGTGCTGAGTAGATACATTCAACCCAGTGAAGTGGTTGGGTCATTAAAATATTAGCTTTTTATCAAAGATATTGGTTTTAAACAGGATCTACCACTTTTTCCAGCAATATTCTTCATGCATGTGTATGTGTTTGGATAAATGATATTTAAGAAAATATGCAGAAATAGAAGCATGCTATTATGTGCCTAGCTTTTCGTGTTCAACAAGGAGACCAGGGAAAGATGCTCCAAGGAGGCCTTTGAGCAGATGACTGAATGATAAAAAAGCCACCTGTGCAACATCTGAGGGACTACTGACACTGCATACAGAAGGCCCAGCACGTTGCCAACGACTGGAATGAGTTTGGCATATATTAAAAACAGAAGGAAGCCCATGTTGCTGGAGTTTACTGAATGAGTAGGAAATGGATAATGGGATAAAGTTAGAGAACTGGGTCGGAGCCAGGCCACAAGGAGCCTTCCAGGTAATGATGTTTGAAGTCAATTTGTTTCCCTTTCATATCGGGAATCACCGAAGGGTTGGTTATAATAGTTCAAACACCAAAAAATCATCTAACAATTTTACCTACATAGACATCATGAGAAACCATAAAATACTTTGCTCAAATCAAGATAACATATTTTAGAAGCTACATAAGAAATGGTTTTTAATAAAGGAATTAATTCTTATGTTCATAGCCAAAGGCCATAATTACCACCAATAAGGAAACAAATTTGTAACCATGAGATAGTACTGCCGACTATTCACCACTGAGAAAGTCACCCTAGCAGAGTGGAGCGGGGCTCGGTTGAAGAGTCAGAAACCTCAGTTCTACTCAATCTCCTTATGCCTGCTTTGGTTATCCTACTTGTGAAACAGCAATAAGTCCCTCCGTATGTAGCTCACTAAGTTTTAGAGAAAAATCAAATAAGATAATGCATGTGATGGTAACTTGTGTTCTGCCAAGTATTAAAATGTATATAGTATTATTGTTCTTTAATAAAATAATGTGAATGATATTATGGGACAGAGTATTGGGAATATTAAACAATAACATTAGTAAATATGTGTTGAAAGCTTCCCTGTACAAGCCAGGCTGTGGGAAGCCCTATAACCAATCTTGATAAATAACATTCCGTGACCATGATATTGAAGGCACAGCGATAGTTACAGCAACTATACAGCTGCAGAAAGACAGCTGTTACCCAGGAATCCCAAGGGCTTCGATTTTAGAGGTCATTGAAATTTTTGAAATAATTTAATTTACTCTGGCGGGCAGAGTTCACACAATCTTGCAAGCTTTCCTATTAGTTGTGAAAATGTTCCAGTTGTGGCAACTAAAGCCTCAGAATCAAAATAAATAATGAATCCAAAGGAGAATACTTCGTAAACTGTAAGGGCAGTATGATAGTATGATTATGAGATCAACTTATATCAGGAATTTAGAGCTAAAATTTTGATCTAATGCATCAACCATCTCCAGTAAATATCCATTTGGCCTTAAATTATGCTGTGGGCAATCATTTTATTCTTACCTTTCCATAACCTTTTGAATTCGGCCATTACTATTGCCTGTGAAGTCAGTGGGCATGTTTAGCTGCCAATCAACCCAAGAAGCAGAGTGACCTAATCTCCATTCCCACGAGCCAGTTCACATAAACACTCCGCTCCAAGGGCACATTGACACATGCGCTCGCTCGCTCAGATGGAACTGACCCCTACAGTCAACAACTGAGGTATGATGAGCAACAGATAACAGGTAGAAGTTACAGTTATTCCCTTAAGATAAATAAGAAGACAAAATGACATTTTCATTCTTCTTTAAAGTACTGAACTACAGTTGGAACTTAACCACAATAATGGGAAAATCAAACACTTTGACATCTACAAAAGCAAAACTGTTAATCCACAAACCATGTACCTGGATTCCTATTACCCTTTCCTCTTACTTGGTCACTGGTCAGTTATCTCAGGGGGCCTTTCTCTTGTCTTCTGTTCTTGCGTTAGGGTTGCCTGAAGTCAATGTGCCAGAAAGATTTGCTGTTGGCAGAAATCAATCCATATATATATATATATATATATATATATATATATATATATATATATATATATGAAATGAGGAAGGAGAAATCTCTTAACTGAGTTCCAAAACTTAAGAGAAATTCATTTCTGAAAGAAAAGAACTAAATCTATTTCCTCTATTAAATGATGAACATTTTATTAAATGTTAAACATTTTATTAGCTGTATCTTCTATATCCAGATGAACAAATGCTAAAATCCAGTTTTAAAAAATAAACTTAAAAGAAATCAAATCCCTTGCCCAGTTTCTCTCTCCTTTTTTAGGCATTTTAAAATTCGTAATCAATCAGCAGTTATCACAGACTTACTATATGTTTGGTACTATAAATCATATTCAATTAGAGAAATTTCTTGCAATGATCTTTTTATAATAAAACCATATGGACATTAAGTTGAAATACAATCTAAATTTTTACTCATATTTTATTAAGCAACTTTTGAGGATAATGATTGTATCAATTATTACTGTAAAACAAAACACCTGAAAGCTTAGTGGTTTAAAACAAAATCCACTGATTTCTTCAAGACTGCGAGTCAGGAATGTGGACTAAGCTCAGCTGGCGGGCTGCTCTGCTCCCATCCTGTTGGAGTGCTCTATGGTGCATTTGTAGTCGGTTAGCTGCTGGTCAGCTGGGCACTGGGTGGTCCCAGATGCCACTCCCAAATCCAGACCCTCAGCTGGATTGGTTAGAAGGGCTCCAGAGTGGGGTTCCTTCCTCTCTCGATGTAGCCTCTCTTTCCACAGGATGGTTCAGCCTCAAGGACACTTTCTGGGCTTGTTCACAAGGTAACAGTTTTCCAGAGGGTGAGGAGTGAAGCTGCAAGTTCAAGGGGAGAAAGAATATTGATATCTATATGTGGGGTTCTGCCAAAGTACACATCTGAAACTCGAAGCTTTGGCTTTGGGACTGGGAAGCAGACAAAGGCCAGGAGGACAGAAGGAGGAGGGTGTTCGTGGAAGCTAGAATAACAGTGAGGGAAGTACTCTTAAAGGACAGAAGAAGGACAAACAGCATCGTGCAGTGCCAGGAACAAATTACAAAACTGTTGCCCAAGGAAACTTGAAAGAATGTTTTTTTAAAAATGTGCCTAATGAACTTGAACATCTGGCCAAGGAAGTTTCCAGGTTAGTTACAGGAAGAAAGAGAAGAACTGTTTGCATATCTAAAGATCACACATATTTTCTGCTTGGTATCCTTCTGGCAGTTCAATAATTTCAAGTCTCATATTTATGACTCTGATCCTTTCAAGTTAATTTTTTATATGGTATGAGGTAAGGGTTAATGTTTGTTCCTCCCGTCTGATATGCAGTTGATCTGATCTGAAATCTTTTGTTGAAAAGACTCCACCCATTTACATAACATCTTTGTCAAAAAATTAATATGCATGAGTCCATATCTGGACTATTTTTATATTCACCTATATTTATGGGTTTTTGCCAATACTAAGCTGTCTTGATTAAGGTAACTAGAAAGTAAGTCATAAAATTAGATAGGAAAAGTTTTCTAAGTGAAAATTACTTTATTTTAGAATTTTTGTATTCCGTATACATTTTAGAATTACCTCATTAATTTCTACAGAATATCGTATTGAAATGTTGATTGCTATTCCTGTTAAACCTATATATAGTTCAATTTGGGAAGACTTGCCAATTTAACAATTTGACATCTATGGATATGATTTTTTTTTCTATTTCTTTTTTTTTTTTTAAGAGAGAGGGACAGTGAGGGAGACAGAGAAAGAGAGGAACAACTTTATTCAGTTCTTCACATGGCCTTAGTTGCTCCAACACTCAGTTGTGTACGTGGTGCTGGGGTTTGAACCCGGGTCCTCGTGCTTGCCAGGCAAGCGCCGAAACCGCTGAGCCACTGCTCCAGCCCCTTTTTTCTATTTCTTGAGATTTATTTCTTCAGGAATGTTTTCGTTTCAGCACTGTTTTCTGTTATTTAGGTTTTTAAAAAAAAATCCCAGGCATTGTAAGTGCAACCATGAATATGATTTTTTAAAAATCTGTTAATATGTAAGAATGGAATTTGTTTTTGAAAATATTACATAGTACCTTTTGAACTTGGTACACTTTATCAGTTCTAATAGTTGTTTTATAAAGTCTCTGGATTTTTCTAGATAAACAATACCAACTACAATTGGGACAATTCTATTCTTTTCTGATCTTTATGCCTTTTATTTCTTTTCCTTGACTGATTGAAATGGCATGACATGAAGAAAAATGTATAGAAGTGACATCCTTGCCGTGTTCATGATCTCAAGAGGAAAGAAATCGAAACTTTTATGATTAAATATGATGTTAGCTGAAGACTTTGTTAGGTCTATTGTCGGTTTTAATAAGTTACCTATTAATTCCTATTTTGTTGGGAGTTTTTTAAAAAAAATGATTTTATCAACTCCTTTTCTGCATCTATTGAAATTATTGAATGGTTTTTCTTCTTTATTTTATTCATAGTTATTTTTTCAAGTGTTAAATCAACTTTGGTCATATGCAAGAAGGCCTATTTTGTCATAATATATTCATATTTTTGTATTTAATGTAATGTGATGTTGCAGATCTTTTCAACTATAATCATAAGAAAAATAAATCTATAATTTTTTTGGAACTGTTTCTATCAGGCCTTTTATTAGGTTACATTGGCTGCATTAAACAGGTTGTACATGATTACATGTCTGTTTTTTTTTAAGTTGGTATAAAATTGATGCTATTTCTTTCCTTATATCTAATGAAAGTCACTGATGAAGCCATCTGGGCATAGACTTGTGTTTTGGGGACAAATTTGGTCTTGATACCAAATTTATTGATTGTTTGATACAGAACTATTCAGTTTTTATATTTCTTATTGTCAATTTTATTATGATATTCGTGTCTGAGCGATGAATTATTTATAATCAGTAATTAAAATGTTTATTCTTCAAGTATTTGGGGTATTCCTTAATACATAATTTACTGGTATCTAATTTAAGTTTGTAGTAATTTGAGAAAACACTTCATATTATTTTGGTCTTTTATGTATATTGAGACTTATTTTACTGTTCCACATATGTTCTATCTTGGAGAATGTATCATGTAATTGGAAAGAATGTGTATTCTGAAAGTGCTGAGAATAGTGTTCCTTCAGTGTCAATTAGGATTTTGTTGTTTGTTTATTTTGGTTTTATTTTTTTGTACTGGGGATTGAGCCCAGTGGTGCTTTACCACTGAGATACATCTCCAGCCGTTTTTATTTTTTGTTTGGAGACAGGGTCTTGTTAAGTTTCTTAGGTCCTCAATAAGGTGCTGAGGCGAGTCTTGAACTTGCAGTGCTCCTGCCTCAGTCTCCTGAGTGCTGGGATTATGGTCATGTGCCACCACCCCGGCTCAATTAGTTTTGATACGGTTGTTTCTATTAATTTTTGTCTAGTTCTCAACTGCTGGGAGAGTACTGTTAAAATCTACTATAATTGTTGCTATAATTGCAGAGTTGTCTATCCACCTTTCATGTTGACATTTTTCTTATCATCTTCTTATGAATGGTCCTCTTTATCATTAAAGATGTCTGTTTAGATTTGCTATAAAGGGCACTGAAGTCAGAGCACTTTTTTATATCTTATTTAATATTAAAATAGTTGTTGAAGACTTCTAATGCTTCTGTTTGAATAGTTTATCGTTTTCCATCCATTTAACTTTCAACTTGTCTTTGCATAAAAGTATGTTTATTGTATGCAGCATATAGTATTGTCTTGTTTTCATAGTGCTGCCAATTTCTGCTTTTAAATAGGATTTTTTAGCTTCACTGTCTAATATAGTAGCCACTATTCCCATGTGTCCACTTAAATGAAAAATAATTAAATTTAAATAAAATTTAAAATTCAATGTGTTAGTTATAGTAACTACTTTTCAAAGTCAGTAGCTATTTGTAATCAGTGGCTACTGTTTTGAAGCATTTGGATGCTGGGTTTGTTCTCTTGGAGTGCTTCCACTAGCATGTGAGTGTGTCTACTAGCTCACACCTCACTGAAGGATGAGCAGCCAAAAAACAGAAAAAACCTGAGTCAACAGGTCGAAAATCAATACCAACACCAGTCATGCCAGTGGGGCCCTCTACAAATGCCAATTGCCTGCAATTTCATGAAATATCCCTGGAAAGACCAGCAGAATCCAGTTGTGCTCAGCACTCTTTGTTGATCTACAGAATCCTTCTCCTTCTTTCAGTGTTGGGGATTGAACCCAGGGCCTTGTGCATGCTTGGCCACTGAGCTACTCCCTCAGCTTCAGAATTATTTTCTTGTGCTCTAGTTTTTGTAACAGATGAAATAAGATAATTCACTATCCTATTTATTCTAGTTTTTTTTAAGGGTCTATGGTTGCTAGTATCAGAAACCTATTGAACCAATCTTAAATAAAGATGTAGAATTTACAACAAGGTTATATAATTCATAGAAAATAAGGGCAGGAAGTAAGGGCCTCCTCAGGGATAGAAACAGAAAATGAAAAATTTAACTAGCAACTAAGGCACCTAATTTCTGTTTTCTTCTGAGACTGACTGCATGAATTTCTTTCTTTTGCTTTTTTCCCTTCCCTCTTTCCAATCACCTTTCTCTGCTCTTCTCTACGCACCTGATGGAGGACGGCCACCTTATATTATAATTTTCAGGGTTTCATGACCTTATCTCCTGTGACAAATAAAAGACTGCTTAGTCCCTTTCAAATCCCATTCCAAATTCTAGGAGGAGAGAATTTGATTGGCTTAGTCTGGCCCAGGTGGCCACCTCTGGTGGCTAGGGTTAAGGGTCAAGGTCATGCAGTTCAAACATAGCTACCATTAGAGCAATTTTTAGAGAAGAGAGGATGTGACTGGTGAACACCTCCAAATTGTCCACTCTGACTACAATTCCAATGGGGAGAAAGCAGAAATGGAGTATGGGCATTGGAATGTTAGTATAGCAGTTAGATTTAGTACTACGTGAAGGATAAAGATGGGTAAGAAGAACACGGCCAGGGAAGACTCGTTAACTGAAGTAAATGGTGAAGGGTTAGGCCACCGAAAGGAGTGGGACATAAGAAGACTGATTTGAATTTGAAGAAGAGAGTCCTCGTGAAAATTTTTTAAATTTGACATTCATTCATGTAAAATAAGGACTCAGTGAGTGTCTACTATGGGCCAGGTCCCTGTGCTGAGCCCTGGGATTGTTTCATCAGAAGTTCTAGAGCATGTGAAGAGTGTGCCTGAAGGCTGGCCAACAGATCTCAGGACTCTACGTTACTGAGAAAGCGACAAATTACTACAAAGAATGCCAACAGAGTCAGAACCACACAGCAACCCAAAGACAAATCTGAGAGGGACATCATCTTTAGTGTAAAATCTCACTTCTCATTCTTTAGTTTTCTCGCCTGGAACTGAGGATGAAGTATGGGTAACACTGCACGTCTTTCAAGAGGCAGGGGAGGTGGAAATCTTGGTTTTATAATAGTGTGTTAGAAAAAGAAGCAGTGTCACACAGAACTTGAATTCCTCCTCACCTTGCAGCTGACCTCCTCAAGGCCTTCAACAAGTTTTTCTCTATGCCTTATTCTGGAAATTCAGCAGATGATAACATCTGTAACACTAACTGAATATGCAGACCTCACACAAGTACTGCATTTAATTCTTACAATATCTGAAAGAGGTAGGGACTGTTATTATTGCCCCCATTGCAGAGAAAAAGAAATTGAGGCATAGCATGCTTAAATGTATTGCCGCAAGCTATACAGCTAATGTTATGGTTTGAATGTGAGGTGTCCCCCAAAAGCTCATGTGTGACAATTCAGGAAGGCAGAGGTGAAATGATTGGGTTAGGAAAGCCTTAACTCAGTGAGTCAATAGGGATTAACTGGCAACTGCAGGCTGGTAGGGTGTGGCAGAAGGAGTTGGGTCATTGGGGGTATGCCTTTGGGGTACATATTCAGTAACTGGCATGGAGCTCCAGCTCCCTGCTTCTGAAAAGACACCTTGAGCTCTGTGCTCCCTCTGCCACCTTCCTCTGCAATAATGTTCTACCTCACCTGAATTCCTGAAGAAAGGAGCTGGCCTCCTGCAGACTGAGACCTCTGAAACTGTGAGCCCTTAAATAAACTTCTTCCTCCTAAAATTTTTCTGGACGGGTCCTTGGGTCACAGCAGGGCAAAAGGTGACTTAAATAGCTAGTCAGTGGTAGGGCTCAGCATTAGACTCAAACTTTCTGGTTCCGAAATCTATGCCTTTTGTAATAATATGCTGTGGCCACCTCTTAAAAACCTTTTGTATTTTGACTTTATACTTATTGGCAGTATTATCCGAGTGTTCTTTTATATGTCTATCATGGTCATGAGTTTTTTGTCATAATACACTTGTAGCAGGGAGGGCCATTTAACCAAGTAGTTGTACCTACCTGCCCCAAAGTGACAAAAAGGGCAGAGCCACCAATACCAGTTGTGAAGGCAATGCGAGGGGAATCATAGCCTGTGCTGGTGGACCCCAAGCTCCTGAGGCCAGGTGAGGCTTGCAACTCTCTCCCTGAGCCCACCAGGCAGCCATTTCTCTCCTGATGCAGGCGGTGATTAGAGGCTTAATCCATGCTCTCAGTTCTTTCTGCTGCCTCAGCAACGCACACCATGGAAGCACTTCACTCCCAGGTCACTTCCAGCCCAGCTACCAGAGATGACTCTACTACATGCAGGGTGAATAAAAATCTTTCTTCAACTCTAGCAATCTTCCAGTTCCTCTCCCTTAGGATAAGAGTTCCTGGCCGTGCTGAGGAACCAACCTTCTTGTTCAGAGACAGGAAATACCTCCAAATCATCCCCCAAACTCTTCTCAATAGACCCAGGACTGGAATGGTCCAGTCACCTCCCAGCAACACTGGCTGCCCCTCCATCTGCTAGGGTGTGTGTTCTCTGTGGACAAGTCCCTAGCCTGCAGCTAGGCTGGCCTACATCAGCGTAGGAGATGGAGAGAGACAGCTTGCCCCAGGAAGCAGGCCAACATGCAAATGCTTCCACTTCTAATAACTCCAGACTTGCTCAGATATCATTATTGGGAAGATCCATGTCAGTCTCCTGAATGTCAAATCATCAACTTCCTTTGTCCAATGTAAGTTGACAGCCCTTATAGCCTTTTTACATGAGCCCAGGGTTAAGATGGTGTTGAAGTTAGTTCTTTTGAATTTTAAGAGACAGAATCACTCTTGATAATTCTAGAAAAGACAAGTTTTGCTTCAAGTCTCTACCTGGATTAAAAAAGGAACTAAGGCAGTTCTAGGGACCAGTGGCCTGTCCATCTCTTCAAAGAGACTTGATTGCTAATGTGTTGCTGATTTTCTCTCTTTATAGGTGGGCTTCCTCTGTTGATTCATATTTTCTTCCTGGTTAACTTTTGCATAGCACATAGCACAATGGAAATCAAATCTCTCTGTATCATAATGGACCATATTTTGCTCCTAATATTATTTCCTAGACTCCTTCTATTGGTATTTATTTGTTCATGGTTTTTTTGAAAGGCAGAATCTGACTAGCTCAACATATTTTTTTTTTTCAGTCAGGTTAGAAGTAATAGGCTGGGCTTGGCCTGGGCTGTCTCTCCTGATCCATTCATCAGGGGCGGTGAGCAAGAGTCAGGTAGAAGAAACCTGGTTGCCTGCTGTGTACCTATCCACTCACCCATGTGTTCTCCTTCTCTCAATCCAGCTCACCTCACTAGGACCGACTGTGGGCTGACACGAGCAACAAACCTGTTTTATATGGGTATTTGGTGTTCAACTGAAGCAAGACCTTGGTAACAGGTTATAAACATTATCAGTTTTAAACATTAAATTGAGACCATGAAAATATTTTTAAATTCAATTTACATTCATTTATAGCCTTTTTTATTTTAATTTTCAAGATATAAGATTACCCATATTTCTCCAAAGTTCATTCTTCAATAAATTTTCGTATTGTTTTGGAGAAAGCAGATTTCTACATGAGGAAATTATCAAAGAAAGGTTGAGACTACTTAGAGTCTCTTTCATCTTCTTAAACTTCAAAAGAATTTCCCATCTTTTCAGATCTTTTCCCTGGAGTTTGATTTTCAGTTTCTCCAACCACACTTTAATTTAGGGCAAATAGTCATTACAAATGAACCTACCAGAAACAATAAGAAATGCTGAAAGTGGGGCTAGAGCACTGGCTCAGCAGTTATAGCATTTGCGTGGCATGCACAAGGATATAGGTTCGAACCCCAGCACCCCATATGGCAATGAAGTGTCAGAGCAACGAAAACCAGATGAAAAACTAAAATAAAATCGATTCTCTCTTTCTCTCTATCTCTCACTGTCCCTCTCTCTCTCTCTAAAAAAGAAAAGAAAATGTTGAAAGGATTTATCCTTATTATTTGGCTTCTAATATAGGACCTTCAGGTTAGGGTTCACAAAAGTATATTCTAAAGATATTATTGAGAGATAACTAGATGATTCAGATATAAAGAGGTGGCTTAGCAATAGAAAGTGAAATAGCATTAGTACAAAGATTGAAACTCATTTTCACTATTTTTATTTTAAATGTTCTCATGATGACTAATTAAAATCACCTTCTTCCAAAGATAGATTTCCAAGGTAATTTTTGAAGATTTGCCCATCATTTCCGTTTGCCAACACTCTTCTCTTGAAAACTTTTCCTGCCAGGAACCCTGCCTGAAAAAATATGACTTTGTCCCACTGATAATTAGACCAAAAGCAGGCTGATGAGTCAGTTGAGTTATTCAAATCCTCTCTCCCAGAAAATTTGGAAATTGAAACATAGAGATTGAATAAATCAGTGAATCGAATTAGTGCCAGTCTCCCTAATCCAAAAACCCAAAATTTGAAATGCTCCAAAGTCTGCAATTTTGAATGCCAACATGAGGCCAACTAGAAAGTCTCCTATCATGAAACTGTTTCATGCAAAAAAAATTTTTTTTAAATATTTCCTAAATTTACCTTCAGGCTATATGCATAAGTCATATATAAAATATAAATGAATTTTGTATTTATACTTGGGTCCCCTCCTCAAGATATTTCATTGTATATATGCAAATTTTAAAAAACCCAAATCCAAAACCCTTGTGGTCTCAAGTATTTTGGATAACATACTCAACCTGTGTTAGAATTGGCTTTAAAGCAGCCCCAAGTTAAATGTAGCTGAACGTACAGCGAAGCAGACCCTAGAACAGAAGCTTGTTTCCACGGCGAAGATGGAACTGATGCAAAGAGAAGTAAATAAGTGAGAAAGACCAAGATAAATTATCAGCTCCAATATGTTGGAGTTCCCATAAGTTCAGGCTCTATGTTAGTCATAGGATTTCTTCAGACTCTAACAAATAGATTCCTCTTTACTAGCTTGAGTGTTTTTCTTTTTGCTGTAATGAGAGTAAGATAATTCTGTTTCTTGTGCGCATATTTTAAATCCAGGATAAAGACTACATTTAGCAGTGCCTCAAAAGATCAAAAGGGCTAGCCTCCACCCCTTCCAATGTTCTCAGAACAAAACGGGAGGCAAGTATGTCATAAGCATTTGCAAAGAACAGCAGTGTCATCCAGAATATGACTCAATGAGCAACTTCTGCCACCAAGACGGGACTTAATAGCAAAGCTTTTCCCAAAACGATGGATGCTTCAGTCATTGCAATCACTCAGCAAATTATTTTGAGTGTCCACTACACGAGCCGGGCACTATGAACAGCTCTGGAGCCCTCAAGGAGATTGGATGAGTTATAAGTAAGGTTTCCAGGAGGACAATGAATACATCATCGGTATTGTATAATACATTGTAGCTCACCAAATGCTAAAGATGATTTAAAACAAAAAGCACTGAGCTGGAAAATTAGGAGGTTTGAATCACATAGGAAAAACTCAGCCCTCTCTTCCTTGAATATCTCTGACAAAAGATTCCAAGTTTGAACAAAGTGCTGTGAACGAGTTTCTGAGACAATCCTGAACAATTCAACAGACATCAACTCAAAACTTACATGCAAGGCATCAAGCATACACTAAGATGAAAAAGGCTTTGCTCTTTGTCAAGAAGTTTTCATTCCAGAAAGCAAAGTAAGATAAACACTTCCAAAGGGTTTTTCTATTCTAACAGATATCACTCACGCCACAGCCTCCTGTTTGTATTCGTGCCTCAGTATTGTGTAGGAAGATTCCATAGCTGTCTAAGGCCTTTGTGACTCTCCCTGATTTTCCATCATTAGTTTAAATTCTGCTCTAGTAAGAGCAGGTGTGACTGCAAATAATGTCATTATAACTTGGCAAGAGTATTAATAATTGAAAATCCTCTATTTGTGGACAGAGTCTAGGAAAATTCTTAGTCTTAGCCCTAGAAAGCAATGTTATACTTTAAGTAATAATTGGTGGCATTTTTGTTGTCAAAGAAAAAAGGCAGAGGGCACAGCCCTCTGAATCCACAGGTCACGAGCGAGTTGAAACATCAGTCATTGGCACAGGAAGGAAGTGAAAAGAGAGCTATCTAGCACAAGAATTGAATTTGTCATTCACCTTAATGAAAAGAAAGAGTACAGTATACAAATATTTTTGGATTCCCAAATCCATTTCTTCTTTCTTCCATGGCAGCTCAAGGAACTTTCTCAAAATCAGTTAAAAACCTGAGCACAGTTGAGATTAGAGACTTAGAGGGAGAAGCACAAGATTAAAAAAAAAAAATTTGGAAAGCAACTTGCAGATATATAGTCCTAAATGTTTCATAATCATGATGTTATGGTTGAGTGCCTATCAAATTATAGCTGAAGTCCAAGCAAAACACAGACCTCTTCAGAGGAGTTACTGCTTAGTTAATGGTCTGATGGGGCAAAGGATAAATTCTTGAAAATGTCAGCTATTCAGTAAGGTATATTCTTAGAAAGAGAAAAAATATCATTCCAGAATTTAGGCTTATTACCTAAGATAAAAGTCATAGTTCATGTCCAACAGGAGTTTGCAAAGACAAACACAAATGTTGCAATATCAGTTCCCAAAGCTGCATCATAAAACCAAGGGATTTTGGCTGCTTTGAGTCTTTCAGCTACCGAGTGCTATCAAACGCCATGCTATCAAGAAGCAAAGGACTCCACAGTGAATTAACTCAGCATTCACATGGACTCTGACACAAAAACCCTGGGGAGGAGGTGGCCTGCAGCTAGAGAAAGATGGAAAGAACAGTCAGACTGAAGTCAGATGGATTTGGCTTTGAAACTCATGGCCACCATTTGCCACCTTTGTGACTTTGGGAAAGCTACTCAACACCTCTGATCCTCATTCTCCTTTCTATAGAATGGCAGTAATAATACCTACCTCATGGCATTTTAATGAAAATTGAGATACGATGCTCAAAGCACGATACTTGGCCTATCATGGGCACTCAGTCAAGATCGGTCCTCCTTCCTGAGTAGGGCCTAGAAATGCATGTCACTTCTAGTTTGCATTTTGTTATACTATTCCTATTTCTTCTCTTGGATTGGAGAAGCACTGTGGCAGCGTGGTTAAGATACACGGCAAACAAGAGCCAAACAGCCTGGGCTCACCGCCTAGCATTACTCTTTTCTAGCTGTGTAACTTTGTGCTGGTTACTTAACATCTTTGTATCTGTTTCCACTGAAGAGGAACTGAATTAATGTAGATTAACTACTTGGAACAGCATCTGGCACATAGAAAACACTGTAAAATTTAGTAAATATCATTGTTACTAGCTCTGTTACCGAGGGCCTAGGTTTAACATATACCCCATTCAAGGAGATTATTCCAATTACGCTTTCCCCTCCATCAACTCATTCTTGGATAATGTACATTTTGAACCATTTTGACATTTCTTATCCCCTCTTATGGCAGACTGTATTTGACTGCAACAGTAATTTCCATCCCATGTGCTTCTACAATATGAACTGTCATTTCTGCATCTGCAGGTGGTGTCCCCCTTCCCTTGAGTCTGGTGGCCAGTGGAATGCAGTGACAGTGATACCCTGGGAGATAGCAGGCGATTCAGCTGCTGTCTCGGCTACTGCAACACCTGCATTGAGAGCCCTGAGGCTGCCGTGCTTGTGAGGAAATCAAGCTGCCATGGAGATGCCACATACGGGTGCTTTGGTTCGCAGTCCCACTCTACAAGTCAGCTGAACACTGGAACCAGATGTGAGAGTGAACCAGCCACCAGCCACTCAGTCACGCTCACCTTTGCAGCCTTCACGGAGCAGACTCAACATATCCCTTCTGCACCCTATCCAACTTCCTGACCTGCAGAGTCTCTGAGCATATTAAACTGGTTATGATTGTTAGAAATAAAACAATCACATGGCTGGATGTGGGTGAGCAAGGCAGAAATTTTACTTTGGCCAAAGAGGGAAAAGAAAAATGTGTGCAGAAACAGGAAAATTAGGGGGTTTATCCCCAACCTGATGTGATGTTGTCCTTTGCTGTGGTTGGAGGAGCTCAGGGGTACAATCTGTGTAAGGTAAAGGCAGGTACAGAGAGGAAGTAGATGGCAACTGGGAGAAGGGTTGTCACCGGAAAGAGGTAGTCCTGTGTCAGTAGAAGTCACAGGAAAAAGGTAGACATGTCAGTAGAGGTCACTGGAAAAAGATGGGTGGGTATCAGAAAGGGTCCCCAGAAAGAAGTAGACATACACAGGGAAGGGAGTTACCAATATAAAGGGGGAGGGAGATCTAAAACAGAGGTAGGCTATGCTACATTATAGTCGTTAACTTTGACAGAAACAAAAAACATAAATCTTACATGATGTTAAACTGACATATTTTGGGACAGCCATAGTAGTAACCAGAACACTTTCTTTCAAGAAGAAATGTCCATTATTGACAATTTTTTTGTAGTTAACGTGAAGAAAATTTTTGAACAGAAAACAGATTTTTTGCATAATTATTCATGGTAGTAACTTGAAAAATAGACATTTTAAATTGTATTTTTGTTTTCTGAGTTGATGGGCAAGGCCTGGAATGGGTGTTTATATACTGCAAGTCAAAAAGGCTTGCACGCTCTTCCTCCTCCAACATGGATACAATTATTTTTCTAGCACCAGAGTTCCCCAAGAAGAAATTCCTTTTTTTGTAACTGGAGCAATGAAAGTCTCTCTGGTGTTTCCTAACTCTGAAATAGAAATCATTTAGCAATATTCCAACAGCTGTATTCAATTATTGCTGAGCATTTTTAAATAACTAGTGGTCTCCTATACAAAATTATTCACTACAGCTTGCTAACGTGGTGAAAAGGTCTCTGCCAATTAACATTTCTATATGTATTTGAATCCCTTTTGGCAAACTGGGCCACTCTCATTGTGCTGTTACTATAGAGAGGCCTCTCACATTTCTAAAATTGAAAAGGTTGTGGCTAGGTACATAGGACACTCAAAGACAGCGCTGATTTTGTGTTAAATAAGGACATGGAATCCTATTTCTTAAAGGAAACTTTTCTGAGAACAACCATCTGTCTGTCTCTTGTGTGTGTGTGTGTGTGTGTGTGTGTGTGTGTGTTTTCAGGCTACCCTGATTTCAAACTAGAAGTTCTAGTTAAAGCTGACTTGAAAACTTATCATATCCTTAGATTGCACCAACTTCTCCAGGTTAGGCAGATCCAGTCTGTCCAGTAAGTGCTAGAGAGGCTGTGCTGACAGAGGCAGACATAAGAGGCACGGGTGCTGGTCAGTGACAGACTGTTTCTGTCGTGTGTCTCACTACTTAGGATGCTGAGCCCTTCTTCCTGATAAGAAGCTGCTTTTACCTGGTTCCCTCCTCACTTCTTCTCCTCTGCAAGCAACCTGGTGAGTAAAACCCCAGGACTGTGGCTTATAGCATGGGCTTTGCAGTTAGAGACACCTGGATTTGATTCCTGGGTCCTCCACCTCTGTTGCAATTTTGGACAAGTTATTTAAATTTAAATTCTCTGATCATCAGTTCCTTCATTGGAGAGACAATGGTAACCCTACCTTGCAAGATTCTTATGAGAATAAAAGAAATAAAACTTCATGAGAAGCTAGAATAGAACTTAGAACATAACTGAATGTTCACTGCACTTTTGCTGCTATCTAGAATAAATTGTCGAACAGTCACAAGCTAACATCGTATTGGAGTCACTGGAGACTAAAGAGGCAAAGAAGGATCCTCCTCTGCAGCCTTCAGAGGAAGCTTGCATCTGCTAATACCTTGATTTGGACTTCTGGCCTTCAGAACCTCGAAAGAATAGATTCATGTTGTTCAAATCCACCCAGTTTGTGATCCTTTGTTACGGAGCCCTGGGAAATGAGAACACCCAGCAGCCCTGACCGCCTGGATCCCAGGGGCCTAGGCAGTAGCACCTTTTCCCATACATTATCCCAACGACTCCTCCCAAGGGGGGCAGAAGTAGATACCTAATCTCACCTTGACAGATGAAAAACCTGAAGTTTGGAAAGATCCAGTAACTTGCCCCGTCACAGAGCTAAGACTCAAATAGTTAATCCTGTGCCTTCTGTTTCGCTGGTTCCCCTAAGAAATCATCAGTGTTGGTTTTACTTTTAAAGAGGAGCCTAAGGTCTCACACGTACATTTAACTAGTTAAAGTTTTCCTCTCATTCCTTCTGCTTCCTTCTCTCTGCCATTTCAGGTCCAGAGCCGGCAGTCCCAACTTTGATATCATTGCTGACTTCAGAGAAGGGGCTTGCAGGCTGGGCGGCACACAGTAGTGCTGAAAACCCGAACATCAGCCTTTGCAGTTTTCTCCTTCCTTTATGCTCAAGTCACTCCACGTTCTGGCCCTTCTCTAATTTGCCAACAAACACTATTAATTCCATCATGGACATCTGTGCTTAAGCATATTTTTAAATTAAAAGATATCAAATTGAGTCATAGTTCCCCATCCTCTGATTTTCAATAATCATTTTACTTCCAGGTATATATTTCAATGTTTCAGAGACCTTTTTTTTTTTCTAGTGGATTCATTAAGATTTCCTTTCAATTCCCTAAGCTGAGAGCTGGCGCTGTGGTCGGCAGTTGCGGTGGCTCAGCGCTTATGGCGCTTGCCTGGCATGCGCGAGGACGCGGGTTCAAACCCCAGCACTACATACACAACGTAAGCCTCGGAGCAATGAAGGCCACATGAAAAACTAAATAAAAATTGATTTTCTCTCTCTCTCTCTCTCTGTCCATCTTTTAAAAAGAAAGAAAGAAAAAAAAAAGAAATCAAACGCTGATATCAGCCCACAAAGTCATAATCTATGCAGGCTGCAGGCAGGCAGGTAAGATATGAGGACTAACCCATTCCTTCCTCCTCTTGGCGCTCATCACTCTCATCCTCATCTCTAGGGTGTTGCTGAAGCCTTCCAGCATCTGTGTAAGGCGTGGAGGTGCTGAAGTTGGCACTCTTCTACTGAGCAGCGCCCCTGTAGATAGCACTGTACTCCAGTTGCTATAGAAATCAGCCAGAGAACCTAACTCTGGGCTCTTATGTCTCACATATTCAAATTTAGAGAAACTGTGATGTGGCTACATATTTTTTTTTCCATCTTCCATGAGACAGAAATGCAAACCTGTGCTTCATTTGGTTCTTTAAACTGACAAAGCAGTCATATAAAGACAAAGGAAGTCATTTATCCCTTCCACTTTATGACTGCCAGACTTGAGGGAGCTTTATTTGGAGTGAAAATTTTGTCCTGAGTATCTTTGCTACCCTGGAGCTTAATGGAGTGGGAGAGAAAGATGGAGTAGGAGGAACAGCAAAGTGACACGGCATATTTTTCTACTGTTTGAGATGGCAAAGTCCTCTTATTTTTCTAATATTCTATCACACCAATAGGATTTACTTGGAGACTGGGTAAGACGCAATTGTTAAGCCAGAGGGATAGTCCAGGTGAGGGTAGCCCGAAATCTTTACTAAGACTCAAAGAGAAAAAAATAGAGAAGGAAACCAAGCACTAGTATTGAGAGAGAAATGAGCAGAACACACTATTTCTGATTGCCCCTCTTTTGAGCCAAGCTTTCTTGGTTTTTCTTGAAAAGAAATTGAAAATCAATCCTGAGCGCACACTACTCTTTAGCTTTTGTTATTGTAAAGCACACGTTCAATTTGAAAATGGTATTGCTGAGAATAAAATTATTGAGAAATGCTAAATGGGTTGGGCAGAGGAGAAGAGAGTACAAAGTTGCAGGTCTCATGAAAGTCAGTCTTCGAAATCACACTTTCCCTTTAACCCAGAACAACCAGGAAAACCTGTGCTTGAAACTACACACGAACAAATCTTTCTTTTCTCAGCTGAATTTCAAATGCCATGTTACGATATTTGCAGGGGGAAATTGATTTGCTGGAGAACAGTATTCCCCCTCAGTGACTTGCACCCTAACTCGTGGCGTAGGGTCTAGGCATTGCAGTATCTCGGGTTCTATCGGACAACAAGGTGCCCAAACTTACAATGGGAAGTATTCACTGAGGGCTGATGGGAACCTGGAGACATTAACTAAGGAGGTGTGGGGATCATGATACTTCTTTTGTTTCTATTTTCTTTGAGGAGAGAAGAGGATCACATTGATTGAGCTTCTAATTGCACAAGGGAAAGTGACAGATAAGAGTTTGAAAGGGCAGTATGAGGAATGAAGTTGCTTGTTAAACAAAGAGAAAGTTTCACAGAAGCTGAAGATGTTCCTTAAAAGATTTCCAGATGAGGACAGCCTTGGCTGTAGGGGCCCTGTTGCTCCCCCTTCCCAGTCACGTGATTCTGCAAACTAGAGCAGTGGTCCACAGAGAGACAGTGAGAAGCAGGTGGAGGCGCCCTCTCGGATCCACTACTTGGCTGCTGATTAAGACAACAGGTAATTTAGCCCCTTTACTTTTAATTTCTGCAATTACACAATGGGGACAATAATGGAAGTGTGTCCCACTTGGGATCTGGTGAGAACTAACAAATAATGTATATTAAATGCCTGTGTCTGGAACCTAGTAAATTTAAATATTAGCTAGTATCTTTTTCTTTTTTCTTTTCTTTTTTTTTTTTTTGCTACCATTGTTACTACAACAGAAGCAAGATATTAGCCTATGCTACTTCCTTTTCAATTGTGTCTCTTGCCATTAGGGTGCCAGGATAATATCTGGTCACTACCTCAGTTCTTCAGGAATTGCAAATGTACCAGGCCTAAGGCTGCCTACACATTTCATACCCAGGTTAACCTTTCACCTGGTGCAGCAATGCCAACCTGACCTGCCCAATTCTGCATCACTTCAGTGGGCCAATGTCAGCTTGGGTGGGCTTCACATCTCTAGGACCACCTTACCTTCTCACTGCTAATTTGCAGTTTCTCTTGGGGTCTTAGGGCTTTCAAAATTGGATATGGTCAATTTCATTACTAGTGGTCTGTAGAGGCAATTTAAAAATCATTAATCTCTGTAAACTCAAAGGTGCACCCATCAGCAAAGGGTCTTGCAGAGTTTTCATTATTCCGGACTACAGAGAGGATAGATATACAGGCCAAGTCACTCTCACAGCAATAAGACCATAATGACTTAACTAACAGAGAAATGCCTATCTGCTGCAAGTAGCTCAAGACTTTTGCATTCTTCCCGAACAAAAACAAACAAACAAACAACAAACAAAAACAATGCTGTGAAAATGAGTTGCTGGGAGTTCTTCAGAACATCCAGCTAATGAGGGTTATGCATGAAAGCTCTTAGAAAATTCAGGAAAAGATCGACACAACAAAAAGGGAGGAGACATTTATCTACTCAGATCTTTAGTAGAAGGTAATAAAAATTAAAATGGTCTGTACCTTTTTTTTTTGTTGTTTGTTTTTTTTGAATCCATACATGGGATATGTGAAAAGCCACACACCATTTTGTTGGTGTGTGTGCGTGTGCACGTGTGCGCCCATTTGTTCTTTTATTTATTTATTTATTTATTTTTGAGAGAGAGAGAGAGAGAAAGAGAGAATCAGTTTTATTTAGTTTTTCATGTGGCTTTCGTTGCTCCGAGACTTTGTTGTGTATGTGGTGCTGGGATTTGAACCCGTGTCCTCGCATGTGCCAGGCAAGCAAGTGCCTGAACCGCTGAGCCACCGACCAGCCCCTGTTTCTGGTTTTTAACCCTAATCATATGATTAAGGAAGGACAAAGTCAGCAATTCTTGCCTGACTGAAAAACAAACCAGAACAGGTAGGAACAAGAAAAAGTGAGTTGCCCGGTTCAGGAACCACAATAGGAACAGGGAACATTGTCTGACATTTTTCTCCAAGAAAAGTGAACCTCCAATAAATCAAATTCCAGAGCCATGGCTTCTGTTTAACAGCAAAAGATGAATAGAGGCAGATGGAAAAAAGGGATGCTACTTTACCCTGCAGAGCTAAGTTTAGATTGAGTTTTCTAGAACATTTTCTGCAGAATTCAGGGTTTGTGGGAGAATTAGCTTAACAAAAGAAACAGGAGAGCTCCTCCTCAGATCTGAGGGGCTCTTTCACCAGACCCTTGATGATAGTCACACCGAGAAGCATCCATAATTGTGCTAAACAACAAATAACTTTGATGATGCAGAGAAAAATCTTTATAAATCGTTTTCCTGTGAAAGACCGAAGAGGAGTTCTCTGGAAAAGCCAAGCCATTGTATAAAATCCAGTCTTCATTATTTTCAGAGCAGATGGGGCCAGAGTCGGCTCAAGCTTCCTCGCATGCAGAAACCAGCCAAATTTCCCACTAATTAGCCATGCGCCACACTGTTAAATGGCCTTCACATTCCATCTGCAGGCCAAAGCCTCAGCAACCCGCAACCCTGCCACCTGAGACCAATGCTCAACAACCACACTACCTCTAAATCCTCCCCACAGCGGCCACCCTGGCAGTGGCAACAACCCATGTGTCTGAAGGTGACCTGGGGTGTCCCTTGTTTTCCATTTTAACTCCTCCAAAGGAAATTCCAATTTCTCATAGGTTATTGACCTATGAGGAAATAAAAACAGTTTTTGGTCTCCCCACCTCTTTTCCCTATTTTCTCTTTCTCATAGGAAACTTAAAGGATGCTTTCCTCTTAAAATCAATGCACACATGTGCGCCCACCTGGTGATTTTTCCAGAGTGCGTGGATTTGGAATTTGCATTTTCTCTTCCTTTATACGGTTTAGAGGGAGGAGGTCTGGTTACACCGCCAGGCTGAATGGAGGTGGCAGTGCGTGGCTGCGGGGCCTTCTGTACAAAGACCCAGGCACCGATGGATGAGCAGTTGGAGCTGGACTTGAGGGTCCTCCTCTTGGCCACTGAGGCCCCACACCCCCCAGGATATGACCGACTCTGTCAAGAACACAAAGACAAAACTTTCACGTTTTTAATCCTCTTTTTAAACGCACTACCATGAATGGAGACATTTCAGCAAATTCAGCAATAGCACAAAGAGGTGGTTGTTCTGGTCAGAGAGAAAATTCAGTTCTGTTTCACACTGTGTGTGTGTGTGTGTGAGAGAGAGAGAGAGAGAGAGGGAGAGATAGACAGATGTTTGGGAACTTTTTACACTTATATTTTGTCTTCACAGCTTGTCCAGCAATTTTCAGTAGCTTTTCCTTGAAACAACATACTCAAAATAAAAGTAAATATTTCACTTGGGTAATCCTTGAAAAAAACCTTATGTTACCTCCCAAATTTAAATCCCTTGTCACTTCTAATTAGCTCTTGGAATTAAATCCTTGGGTTTCTAAGATTTAATATTTTTGAGTAGAACAGACTGGTTATCTTTGTCTCTGAAAATATGGAGATAAGCATTTTCTAACATTACCATAGTATTTTTTTTTCTGCCTTAAGAGTTTTTAATTAATAGGAATAAAAACAAATAAAGTAAATCAGATAACAATAGTTAATATGTGTCTACCACTGAACATGAGCCTGAAATCATGCTAAGAACTTTATGCCCATAGCCTTACTTAATTCTTCAGATAATACTATCTTAGATACTACTATTACCTCATGTTAGAGATAAAACTGGAAATCAGAGACATTTAGTAACTTACCTAAGGTCACACGGCTAGTAGGTGCCTTAAGTTGGACTATCTGTTCCCATTTACCCATGACACTTGCCGCCTGCCTTTGACAAATGCAAATGCAAATGATTGTCTTCCTAGAACTTTTCAAGGGAAAGCTTGCTCTGGAAGGGTTTGCTAATCCTGTTAGAAACAGTTAAAGGCCACGCTGGCATGCTTATGCCAATCCCTTCCTACTGTTTTGTATACAAGAGTATAGACATAGGACTGGAGAGGTGGCTCAGCAGTTACAGCACTTGCCTGGCATGTGAGAGAACTAGGGCTTGAATGCCTAGTTTGAATCCCAAGTGTTGGATCAACAAATGCCACCCAAAAAACTAAATAAAATGGATTCTTTATTTCTTTTTTTATTAAGAAGTTTATTTGTTGAACAATAAAACATGCTTCTAAAGAAAAATATAATATATATATAAGTTCTGAATATTAGATTTACCCCCCAAGATCCTTCCCCAATTATTGATTGTTTATTTTTTTCTCACTGTCCCTCTCTCTCTTAAAAAAAAAAAAAAAGGTACAGACAGGGCCAAAGAGGGGTCCCTGTTGGAGAGCAGCTGGTTCTGACAGTTGGGAACATCCGAATTTGCTGGACCAACGGTTTTTAACACTTTGTTGTTCACCAAACTTTTCTGTAATAGCTGTCTAATGACAACCTTTTTCTTTTTTTTAAAGAGAGAGGGACAGTGAGAGAGACAGAGAAAGGGAGAAACAACTTTAGTTTTTCACATGGCCTTCGTTGCTCCAACACTTAGTTGTGTACGTGGTGCTGGGGTTTGAGCCCGGGTCCTCGTGCTTGCCAGGCAAGCACCGAAACCTCTGAGCCACCGCTCCAACCCTAATGACAACATTTCTGGGACAAAATTTAGCCAGCACACAAACCACAAAGTCCAAAATATTTAGCCAGGAAAACTGTTTGCAAGAAAAATAATGTTTCCTCAAATGTTAGGGCACCTTCTTTTTTACTGTTTTTAAATCTTGCTTTCACATGCAGGAACTAATTTAGTGTACTCTTAAATCAAAAGGCATCACAATGAAGGTAGAGAAAAGGTAAACTTATTTTGGCCATGGCAGACCTGGATTCCCATTTCTGAATGCAAATTGTAGCAGGAAAGACCCTGTGTTGGTGACCAGGGGCTCATTTAATTATCTTAACAGATGTGACGTTGCCCTCAGAATCTTTAGAAGCGACTTTCCTAGTAGTGTTTTCTTCTCAGTGCTTATAAAAATAACGTCCCTGAAATGAGATGAAGGCCAGCCATGAACGTAGATCCTATAATCTCTTTCCCATCTCCCTTCAGGCAGTTAAAATTTCCCTTCTTTATTGAAACGTTGTACTCAGTGGAAGTATAAACAAACAGTAAGAGACCATCTATTTAATGGTCTGACAGCTTAACTAAATCTCCTTGTAGCAGAGCTTACATTATAAAATTCAGTTCTCCTATGCCACAGAGGGAAATTCATATTCATGGGAAAGGGTGATCTTACGTGAAAACCTGTCACATTGATGGTGCATCCCCACCGTTACACTGTTTATAGGATTTCTAGTGACACCAGCCGCATCACCATATTCATGCTGAGGATTCACCATCTCCTTCATCTTGGGAAATCTTGGTGATGAATAATATAATAAAGCTGATCCCTTATGTAAATACGACCAGCAAATACGGACGACTTAGCATATGTGTCTTGCTCGCCATAAGGACGGTTAGAATTGGGAACTCTGCTGTCTGCCAAGAATTCTGGAGTCATCCTGTCATGAACTATTATCAACTCAGAGATCAGTCTTCTCACTGGCAGTAAACCACGAAACCCACAAAGTTGTGTTTAATTTGCTCTTGGAGCATAGACCGAGTTCTCCTCCCCAAGCTGTGCGTGAGTGATGCCTCACTGAGGCGTCCCAGAAAATGTCTGTGTCGGAGCCTGTGCCCAATGCCGCACTCCTCGCCGATGTCCGTGGCATGGCTGATCTGTTCCAGCCAGCCTTGCCTGAAAGCAAGGACAAGATAAACACAGCTGACTGCAGCAGCTCTTCAGGGAGATTTGGCTCTACTCTGCAAACTCAAAGCTTTCTATTAACAAAAGTTAATGTGGTCTCTCAGCAGCCTGCTTGTTTGCACAGTAGAAAGGATTTGCTGCTTTCTTGCCAACTGGAGAAATTACACAGCAGCAATGGCAAGAGCTGATGCCTATATTTATTTTAGGAAATGTGCGTGTGTCTTGCCTTCTCTTTCAATGGACCAATTTTTGTTTGGGGGATCCATTCTGTTTCACTCCTAGTCTGGGGGACTAGCTCTGCCACAGCTTTAGCATAGGACATATACTCTGCAAATATTGCAGGAATTGGTTTAGGAGGTTTTGCAATGTGAATTGTTAGATGTTTGCTAAGATTGGAGGGACAAAGGCTTTGCTAATTCCTGTTGTATTCAAATTTGGAAGCATGCAGCCTTAGAAGCTGCTGGAAGCCACCTTCCAATTATAGAATGCCTAAGAATAGACGTGACCTGGAGGAAGCATCAGCAAAAAGGAGTAATCAATTTTGGGTCACATTATTTAAGCCTGCTCAAACCACATCTGAAGCAGATATTCCCTGGATTCTTCAGTTTTTATTCAAGTTTTTTTTGGGTTTTTATTATTGTTGTTGTTATTTGTTTGTTTTTTTAGGAGAGGGAGACAGTGAGAGAGATAAAAAAATCAATTAAAAAATTTTTTTATTTAGTTTTTCATGTGACCTTTGTTGCTCTGATGCTTTGTTGTGTATGTGGTGCTGGGGAGGATTGATCCCTGGTCCTTGCTCATGCCCGGCAAGTGCTCCAACCAATGAGCCTTTGCTCCAGCCCCTATTCAATTTTTGAATGGGCTAATTTATGCTACTTGGGACATACAGCCAAAATAATATTTGCTACAGCATTCTAAAGAGAAGTACTCACTTTTAAAAAGTTCAAATGACAATTATCCAAGTATGCTATGTATTGGGATAGTCAAATTTGTTCTTCACTAAAGTTTTATACTGTTTTAGGAACAGTAACATTCTATGCCTGTCTTACCAAACTAATACAGAATAGGGAATAATAAATGCTTTGTAGGTGCAAAATATTTAGTTAACCAAGAACTTATTATCTTATTTGCTTCTAAGCAAAATATGAAGTATGTAGGACAAAGCTTATTATTTTATTTTACAGGAAAAGAATTAATGATATATTAAAAAAACATGAGGGGGGACTGGAGCGGTGGCTCAGCGGTTACAGCACTTGCCTGGCATGCACGAGTACACGAGTTCAAACCACAGCACCACGTCCACAACGAAGTCTCAGAGCAACGAAAAGCCATGTGAAAAATTAATAAAAATTGATTCTCTCTGTCTCTCTCTCTCTCTCTCTCTCTCTCACTGTCCCCTCTTTCTTTAAAAAAAAAATATGAGGGGGCTCTCACTGTGGCTCAGCAGTTGGAGCACTTGCCTGGCATGCGCAAGGACCCCATTCAAAGCCCAGCACCACATAAAAAACTAAGTGTCTGAGAAACAAAGGCAGATGAAAAAAAATAAATAAAGCTGATTCTTTCTCTCTCCCTCACTCTCTCCCTCTTTAAAAAAAAAAAAAAAAAGAAAGAATGTGAGGGCAAAATAACAGGTGAGACTCTCATGTTACAGATGTGGATATTATAGTTCCAAAAAAATCAAGTGATTTCTCTAACATCACATATCTAGTCATTTAATTAATGTTTGAGGGAGGAAGATTTTTTAATTTCTTTGCAAGTACAAAGATTACATCATCTTGATCATCCACAAAGCTCATATCTGGGTGCTGGAAGTACAACTTCCATCCTCCAAAAGGAAGAGGTTGTTTTAGTGTGTTTCACTCACACAAAAGGAACATTAAATCCGGTTCAGTTCAGGTTTCTGAGCCCTTTAAATGTGACTGGGTCACAAACTTGATGGAAGAAATGTTCCCATCTGTAACCATAACCATAACCAAGACCATAACATGGTGCCTTCCCTCACTGCCCTGGCACTGTATCCAAGCTTTTGATGCTATAAATCATTAAGGAGTAATTCTACCATCTTGGTAGTGTGACCCGCATAGTTTATTCATACGCTCTCTGGCTGGAGACTTTCTATCAGCACATGACTAAGAAAATGACCATGATCCCACTCCTGGTCACCAGGTTCCCACTGGGTGATACCTTTCCCAAGTGTGGCATATGTTTGAACACTCTAGATCACTAGATTTCTGCCCCCTTTCCCTCCAAATAGCACTTTAAAAATTTGATGACGATCTCTTTGCTCAAATATATCCAATTAATAAAAATTTGTTCTATCTTTTAATAAATACCAAGTGCCAGGTGATATTGTAGGTTCTGGAATAAAGTTGGGAACAATACAAAGCAAAACATCTAACCCTGTAGGACACCCATTTCATTTTATTGAGGAAGACGGTGAACAGCATAAGTAACACAGATACAGTTAAATAGTGATAAATATTAAGGAGATGAAGGAAGCAGAGAAGGAAAATAGGGCAAGATTTTTCGAAGTGGTTCTATTGGAGTAACTAAGGTAGTGAGGGATCTGGCCATATGAAAATCTGGGAGAGGAGGAATACATGCAGAGGGGACAGAGAATGCAAAGACCCTGTGTGCATTTGAAGAGCTGCTATCATTGAAAGGAAATCAGTGAGCCAATGGGGTCAAGAGAGAGAACCGCATCATCGTGTGGACCTGACTTTTATTCTGCATGAGATGGGAATGATTTGAAAGGTTTTGAGTATACAAGTGTCATGATCAGACTGTATGTTTTAGCATGGTAGCTCTGGTTGGCAGATTGAGAAGAAATTGTTTGGGTCCAAGAGTAGAGAAACAGAGAGACTAGTCAGATGGCCACAACAGTAACAGACGATGGGGAGTTAGACCAGGATGGTAGCAGGAAGGTGAAGAATGTGAAGGCTATATGAATTTTGGAGATAGATCCAATAGCATCTGCTGACAGAGCACACATAGGGAGTGAGAGAGAGGAAGGAGGCAAGGATGCCTTGAAGATCTTTTGAATGAAATACAGGAACAATGGAATAGCCGTCAATCAGAGACCACAGGAAAGGCTAGATTCGGGGAGAATTTTGGGTGCCCCATTTTGGACATGTTAAGTTTTGAGTTGCCAATTAGTTATCCAATTGGAGATGATAGATGGTCAGATGATTTCTATAAGTTTAAAGGAAAGTCCAGAACGAAGATAAAACTTTGGGAATCACCAGTCCAGAGCTGTTCTTAAAATCAAAAGACTGTGACATTCACCAAGACAGAAAAGGTAATTAGAAGAGCAAAACATGCACAGATGGAGCCATGGGGAAGCCCAAAATGCAGAGATTGGAGAGATGAGGAAGTCACCAACCAGCGAGGTCGGGGGAACATAAGGAAAGTCTGGAAACCAAGACAGGGAAGTGTTTTAAGAAAGGAAGGCATTCCATTTTGTCAAATGTTACCTGCAGGCCAACCAAGTTGAAGTCTGAAAGCAATTATCATTATCGCAGACCATTGTTGACCTTGAGCAGAGTCAGCGGAAATGGGGGGAGGGAGGGAGGGAAAGAGGGAGAAAGAGGAACACAACCGGAGATCACAAGAACAGATGCCGCTCTCAAAGGTTTCCTTCTAAAAGGAAAGAGAAAAAGAGGGTCTAACTAGAAGAAGTGGGGCATATTTGTAAGTTCACTGGGATGATCCTGAAGAGAGAAATTTTGAAGATATAGGATGGGGAGAGCAATGGGGGCAAATGGCTTAGAGGGACAAAACGAATGCCCAAGTAGCTTTGGCCATGGACACGGATAAGGTCAGGTCACAGTGAAATAAGAGACGGTAGATCCTGGGCCAGGGGTAGGTACACTGTGAGACACATAGTAGGAGTGTGCTTTCATGACTTTTTAACTTTTTTCCACAACTTAGAATTGGAGTTTTGCAAAGTGTCCAGGCATGTCAGGTAGCAAAAGGAAAGAGAAGGAAAGGAAAGGAAAGGGAATTTGTCATGCTATCTAATTCTGACCGTTCTAGATGGCAGGTATCACCCATCTCCATTTTATGAATAAGGGTAAGAAAGATGAAGTAACTTGTTAAAAGCTGCATGCTAGTAAGCAAAAGACACAAACTTGATCCTGGGGCTCTTGGAGTCCAGCAGCATGCTCATTTCACTGTACGTAGCTCTACGATCAATTAGGAGAGGTAGGTGTCAGGAAGTGTCAGGAAGTGAAGGATTTTCCGGACTTGGCCCTCGCCTCCCTGGTAATTCAGAGGCTCCTACCTCAAGCCCTTGCTCTGTGCATTTATGCTACAAAAAACCTTTTGTTATGTGATGGGCATTCAGAACACTGCCTTCTGCCCTGGTGACTTTTAATTTATCAGCAGTTTCTCTGGTCTATAGATGTCCAGACTATTTGGGTCTACTGTTTTCTTAGCCAGAAATGAGTAAGGATAGAAGTCTAGGCACCCAAACGGAATGTGAGTCTTCCTTTTGTTTCTTTGTTTTTTGTCTTTGGGAGGGCTTGCTTTCAAAAAGTTTCCATTCTCTGCACGCAGGGTTGCTTCTCTACTCTGCATACTGTGTCCCACCCATTCTTCTGAGGCTTTCCAAGTAGATATTTACTAATGTGTACGGGTCAACTTTTCCAAGCCCATGACCTACAGGAGCAACTCCATCGTCTGTTTTTGGAGCTCTCAGTCTCTTTCATCAGCAACCTTTGGAGGGCAGGTGAAGTTGACCCTAGGTGAACCCCCTCAACTCTGCCTGCCACCCTTTGTATCAGATTTGCTTAATACTTACCCTGTCCTCCTTCTCTTAACTCAGAAGCAGGAAGCCATGTCCCTCATCTTTCCAAGATAATCTTCCTGATCTCACTTCCTCCCATCTCCTTAATAGGAATCAGTCTCAAATTTTCAAACTCATAATCAACCTAATGTCTAAGGAGGCTTCATTTTAGAAAGCACCTTCTTACCTTCTTAAGTAAGTCACTGGCCTGTTTCTTAAGTTTCACTGTTCACATTTTAGAGGAGACATTAAAGTCAATACCTTTACTTCCTTTTATTGGCACCTATCCCAATTACCCTATGGAAATCTCTCACTGGAGATTTCTCCTGTGGGCTCCTAACCAACACAGAAAAAGGCACGGTCCATGTCTCCTTTCTGTTTAGCATCTGCAAAGAGATTTGGCATTGGTCAATTCCGGTATGAGTTCTAGCTCTGCCACTTCTTAGCTTTATTAGGTGCTTTAGAATAATGTTTGGAACATAGTAAAAACTCCATCAGAGTTAATTGCTATTCTTCTCATAACTATTATTAGCTACTCCCCTTTTTGGAAAGTCATTCCTAAGTTTTCCTGCCTCGGAACTCCTAGTTTATCTCTAATCTCTGACAGTTATCCTCTGAGCCCCATCACAGGACTCTTCTTCTCTTCCCCAAGTATAGCCAGAATCCTAGCCTCTGCCACTCACTTTTCTTTTTCCCTGCTGTGTTCTTTGCCCCCAGGATCTGACTTACTCCCACAGCCCTCGCTGTCTCCTGGGTGAGCAGCCACATCTCTAGCTGAGGCCATGCTCTGATGGGCTGAAGGTCTCCCTGCTTGCCCTCCCCTGGTGGAGGTCCATTGCCTGTCCCCTTCCTTCCCAGAGCCTCCAGGAACATCCACCCTTGGTCAGAATCAGCTCTTCTTTGGGGAGCCCATTGCCATTCTGATCCCCATTTCTGTGCTTAGTATTGTGTGTATTATATCTGTGAGCCATTATTGACTCTGTCATTGGACTCTAAGCTCCATAGGCAGGCATCATATTTGAATCACTTTTTTACCTCCACATGATGAGTGTGGTGTTTTCCCATGGAGGATAAACCAATTTGAATTAAATGAGTAGAGCAGAGGAAAGATAAGGGGGATTAGGTGAGTATTCAGCTAACCCAACCACTTATGAAATTGACTTCCAAATTATAGGCACAGAGAAGGCAGAAAATATGAATATTAAAGGGAAATCAAAGGAAGAAAGCATAGATGTGAGCTAAGTGGCTAGGACATGGGGATGATGGGACCATGGGAAAAGATTGAGGCAGGAGAGCAAAAGGAAGGTCCAGGAGAGCTTAGGGACACAGAAGCACAGGGGTAGGGGCAGAGAAGAGAGAAGAAAGGGGAAATTCTACTCCCTCCATCCCATAGCTTTGGGCCTTTATTTCTCTAATTTCCCTGGTCCAGGGACAATAAAATCATGTTTTAAACAAGAATATTCTAAAACGTATTAATTATAAAGTTTTGGAATATCTTCAAACAAAGTGTAAGAAGGAAGGAGAGATTTTGCTATTTCATAAGTAGTCTTTAAATATGAAAATGAGATAAACATCTGTAAATATAACTAGAAAATGTGCCATAAGACATTCTTTTCATTTTCCTGATGAAACACTGTCAATAAAATACACTGACCACCCTGACTAAAAATATTGAATGACTTTTTATTTATTTTTATTTTTTTTTAATATTTTTTAAGACTTTTTTTTTTTTAAGAGAGAGGGACAGTGAGAGAGAGAAAGAAAGAACTTTATTTAGTTTTTCACATGGCCTTAGTTGCTCTAACACTTTGTTGTGTACGTGGTGCTGGGGTTTGAACCCGGGTTCTCGTGCTTGCCAGGCAAGCGCTGAAACCACTGAGCCACCGCTCCAGCCCCTTGAATGACTTTTTAAACACCCGGTTGGGAAATGGTGATCAATTATATATAGAATACATCTTTGCATCTCTTTGTCTTGGTACCCCCTCTTCGGTTTCCTCATTCCAAAAGAAAGAGAAAGCAGTACATTAAATTCATTTTTAACAAACATTTTCCTCTTTCCCCTTTTCTCTTTGCATTAGCAGTAATGCTATGGTTATCCACGGTGAGTTCCCACAGCTGTTCTTCTAATGTGATCACTTAAATACAGGCCAGGTGCTAAAATGTACCTTAGTTGGACAAAACTTTTACTCTTGAGGTCCCTCCTTGAATGTTTTAAAATCTTTGTTTCTGAAAACAAACATTTTCCACAACAGAAAAGAAACCAACAATCTCCTGTTTGCAACACAAAATAACACCATTGGGATGCAACCTCCAAGACACATTTGGGTGATCACAAGACATCTGGAGTCAAGATACCAGATTTCACTCAAGAATAGAGAGACTGGATATGAATAAACACTCTGGAAAGTTCATCCTTCTATGCTGGTTGGGGGCTCAGATGGGGAGATCGTTACTCTGACAGATGACTACAGAGAAACAAGGATCCCATCTGCAGGCAGATGAAAAGAAGGAGGAAATTTTTCTTGGGTGCTCTGCTTGAGATGTGTTAGAAAGAAAATAGTCTATCACATCTCTCTAACAACATCGGCTGGTACTCTTTTGCCAAAAATGCAGTGGGTTTAGAATGCTAAACTTAGAGAATTGCGTCACCCATTGGAGAGATCCGCAGGCTCACTCCTGCCTTACTATTGGGGAAATGAAGACAGGAAAGGTCAAGGGTGTCCTAGCATCGGCACCCATCATGTTTACTTTTGCCTTTGCACTCAACTGTGGAAGACAGGACAACGCAGTAAAGTATAAAGGGCAGCATACTTTCAACCTGGTGTCGAGCAAATTTCCAACATTGTCCCATGCAGATCTCTTCTCCAATGTGCTCCATGCGATAGAGGGCTGACCCACACAGACTGTGCCAACTAGCTTTGGTTAATGGAACACACTAGCAGGAGACTGGAGGTGGTACAAGAGCAAGGTTTGGGCGTTTATTTCCCCATCTGCCTCCTCGCCTGATTGCAAAACTGCTCTTGTTTCATTCTGCTAAAGGATCCCCTCAAATGTTCTCTTCATACACTCCTTCTGAATTCCTGAAACGACTTGTCCCTTCAGGCTTAAAGGTTAACAATAGTCCCTGTATCAAAGAGCCCTAAGATTATCACTTTGAGTGTATGATCTGCTCTGATGGGTCTCTGACTGAAATGTGGACCATCAGTGACAGATTATTGATAATTGACAGCAAAATATTATGCTGAAGATTTGAACGCTGATTTGAAGGCAGATCACTGTAATGAGTGCTATGACCCTCTGTTCGCGTTGACCTGGAGTGCAGGAAAAAGGGAAAAACAGCTAAATTCCTTGTATTTCCTTTTCCTACCATAGACCTTATCATAGTGGACAATATTAGGCCACAGTAGCTTCAATCTAGAGTTAAGTATTTGATCTGATCATTTAGTCAAGGCTTATTAATCTTCATTTTCATGTTGAAGATACTCAAAATTTGGTGTTAATATCAAGAAATTATGAGAATTCTTATAACTCGGATGACACCAAACTGTATTGTCCTCTAGAACTTGCAAATGGCAGATGATATTTTGATACCACTGCAGTTGGATTCAGTGTTTATTCCATAGTCTATCATTTCTAGTTAGCTTTTGTTTTAATTTTTCTCCTTTAGTCTTATCAGTTACATAATGACAAGATTCTCATTTATTTAGTAATCAATTCTGTTTACTTATTTTCCCACTTGAAGTTATTTAATCCTTCTTAAACAGGCAAGTGTGTCCTACAAACTGGAGTATGGAATGGGAACCCATTGATCCAATTCGCTCCTTTCAAGTCAAACTTGATTTTTCTTGTGCCGAAATTTGTCTTTTGGCAAAGTGAGAGAGAATAAGAATTCATTCCCCTGCACTTTTTTTTTTTAAGAGAGGGACAGTGAGAGAGAGAGAGAGAGAGAGAGAGAATCAATTTTATTTAGTTTTTCATGTAGCTTTCATTGCTCAACACTTCATTGTGTACTTGGTGCTGGGGTTTGAACCCATGTCCTCGCATATGCCTGGCAAGCATGGTAAACACTGAGCCACCGCTCCAGCTCCAATTCCTCTGCATTTATTTATTTATTTATTTATTTTATTTTTTAAAGAGAGAGAGAAAGAGAGAATCAACTTTATTCCGCCTGTCATGTGGCCTTTGTTGCTCTGAGACATTTTTGTGTATGTATTGCTGGGCTTCAAACCCACATACTTGCACATGCCAGGCAAGCACTGGAACTGCTGAGCCACCGCTCCAGCCCTCCCTTGCACTTTAATAGGTTGAGTCCTACCAAAAGCTGGACATGCCTCCGATTCCAGCTTTACTACAAAAAAGGTTTTGTTGTTCTATCACGCAGCACTGTGCCTTTTAACAGATAGAAGTAGGGGAAGGAAAAGTCTAAAAAATAATTCTTTATTTAAATATATTTGATTATAACTGAAGAGAAAAATGTATTCATCTGGATATGAAAGGTACAGGGTTTTTTTTTTTT
>PVKS010008875.1:0-66378 GCA_004027875.1 Aplodontia rufa
CTCTGGAGCCTCTTTCATAAAGGAATTATTCCATTCATGAAAGCACCACACTTGCCATCGCATCGTCTACCAAAGAATTCACCTACTAAGAGTATCACCTTGGGGTTAGAACTTCAGCATGAATTTTTTATGGGGAAGAGAAAATTTTCAAATTATAGTAGTGATGTAGATGAAACAAGATTGATCATGAACTGATAATTAATCAATGTGATGATTTATGGAAATTTGTTATGCTATTCTGAAGTATCCCATTATAAAATGATTTGAAAAATATAAGATTAAGAAAAAAAATCAGGAAATATGCATAGGAAACAGGGAATGATTTTAGATCATAGGTATTGGTAAGCAAGGCTCCTCTATAACCGTATACAGTATTTAGTTGATTGCTTTACTTGGAAATTAGCTTTCAAAATATTGGTCCATTTATTAAAATGAAATGATCATTTTGTTACTTATGGCAAGAAATTGTTTTGTAAGAAGGGGTTTTCTACAGATTTAAATCTGTTTTTCTAAAACATTTGAAATTTCTTTAAGATGATAAGCTCAAATTAATACTAAAATAAATGAAGGTTGTTTTCCCAAATCTGTGCTCAAAACCTCCTGCTCATGGGAGATATTTACACCAGGGTTATTGTATTTTTCTCTGGCTGGTCACAGTATACATATTTGAGTTTCCTGCTTAAATTTTTTGAAGTCTTTTTTAACGTTTTACTTTCATAAAAAATGTAATCTTCTTGCAGGTAAAAACAAAAACTAACCAAACAAACAAAAACCAAAAACTGAAGCCCTATATTACAGGAATGCAGGCTCTGAATAGACAATGTTGAGAGGATAAAACAGCAATAACATCGAACCTACAAAGATATTTTTTTTTATTTTTCAAAACTGAAATCAGCATTATAATTTTATCCTGTCTCAAAAGCAATATGTGCTTTTGTAAAATATTTTAGTTCACCTATAGAAACAGAAAAAGTATGAATAAAAATCCACTGGTCTTTCCAAAATGTTTTTATGCAAACCCATATATTTCCTTTAGATGGAATTAAAAGCATTGCTGTAGTGAATTTGATATTTCCTAAGTCCTATGCAACAAATGTGCCTTTATTTCTTTTATCACCAACTTTATTTCTATTCCAAGTCCTGTTGTTACTAAGGGTCCCTATGTTGGAACCTATGGAGTCATTTCTGGGTAGATTCAGTCTTTTGAAATGATTTTTCATTTAGTTCACTCTGCCCCTTCTCCTCAGTGTGACATAGTTTCAGATGATGCCATTCGGTGCTCAGGAAATGGTGGGAAGGGGCATGTGGCCAGAGAGCATCCTCGGGCATCTGCTGGGGTGTAACTCTTCCATTGTGTCTTTAATTGTAGATTTCTCCTTGCATCTGCTGATATGTTGGAGGCTGCTCTGGCCATGAGTTATGTCCATGACGATCACTTTGTGTTTTCCTAGTCCTAATTGAAAGGCTCCACCTGCCCTATTTTGTACCCCTTTGGGGGATACAAAGGAAATTTGGGTTCTTTCAAGTATAGTCAGCTTTTCATCTACTGTCGTTATCATCCATTATCAATTGCATAAATTTTAAGCCCAGCTTGCTTCAGTGAGTTCCAAAAATGTACAGTCTGGCAAATCAATAGCCATGGCTTTCAAACCTTTTCCTCTGTTAGGGGCATCCACAGCCTATTTTGAAATTCAAAGCCAAGAGTTTTTCCTCTCTTTTTTCCCCTCTTTTGTGTCCTCCAGTCAACGAATGACCTCTGAGACACTGAATGATATTGAAGTGATGGGGCTGTCAAGGAGAAGAGAAAAAAAGGAATTATAGAGGAAAAAAATAAGAAAATGTATCTAAATTCAATACTATTACTTGGATCTACATATTTTTTGAAAAAAAAAACAGGAGATTTATAGGTTTCTTCTTCTCTGTGAAGAGTATACATAATCATACTGAAGATTCAATCTTTCCAATCAAATAGAACTCGTTCTGTATCCACTTCCCAGACCAGAACACTGATGTTCTGTGATTCACCATCTACACCTCATGTGACTATTAATACTCTGTTGTTACTTTATAGGGATGTATTATTCCATATTTGATATCTTGCAATATGATTCTTTTTTAAAAATACTTTTTATTAAATATTAAATAGCTATATTTACAAAAATGCTTGGGATGTAAAGAATAATAAAAGAAAGTCTTGCCAGCTGGACACAATGGTACACATCTGTAATTCCAGCAACTTGGGAAACTGAGGCAGGAGGATTGAGAGTTTGAGACCATCTTTAGCAATTTCAAGAGGCCCTAAGCAACTTAGTGAGACCTTGTCCCAAAATACAAAGAAAGATAAATAAAAGGTCTAGGGATGTGATTCAGTGATTAAGCACACTTGGTTTCAATCCCCAGTACAAACAAACAAACAAAAACAAACAAAACAGAAAACCCCAAAGCCAAAAACAAAAAACCCTAAACCAAAACAAAGAAACAAATACCCTCACCACAAATTCTTATATGCTACCCATCTAGTTAAAGACAGAATCTCTCATTTACCTTAAAAGTCACTGTGTCCCCTTTAATCCCTTTCTCTTACCCTCTGCCAAGGAATTTATTCTTTTTGTGTTTTTTCCTTGCTTTTAACTCTGGTTTTCCACAATAGTAGGTTCCTAATTAACAATTTAGCTACTTACAAATCAATAAATTTAGTTCTGAACTTTCACTGAAAATTTTATATATAAAAGGTTACTTTTACACTTTCTTTTTACTTGATTTAGCCACTCAACATTTTAATACTAGGTATGCAGTGCAGCTTATTAATTCCTATAGATGCATAATATTCCATTGAGTAGGTATAGCATTCCATTATTTATCTATTTTACTTTTGCGGGGTATTTGGGCCATTTCTAATATTTCATTCATATGAAAAGACGCTGCTATAAACCCGCTTTCACACATCTCACAGTGTAATTCTAAGTTCTGTATGCTAGATATATTCTAAAGAGAACAATTTTAGGGTCACAAGTTATGGACAATCAATATTTGGTTGTAATTTTTTTTTCACTTTTGCCAACAAGGTGAGTATATAAATAATAGCTTATTTTGATTTAGATTCACATTTTCCTGAAAACTAGTGAAGTTGAGAATCTTTCAATGTCTATTGAATGTTTATATTATTTTATCTTTGAAATGAAATATTTCATTTCATACCTGTTCAAATATTTTTCTGCTGGTTTGTCTCATTAATTTTTATGAGTTTTTAAAACCTGTTTCTGGTATGAATTCCTTATTTGTTATTATGTGGGTTGCAAATATCTCAGTTTATGCTTGTGTATATTAAGACACATTTGGAAAACTAGACTGCTTTTAAGGCTTTGCTGTTATAATATTCCATTGAATACCTTATATCATTTTGTAGAATTTTGGGAAAAAAACTCTGATTGAGTAAGCAGAATCTCAAGGGTCTAATTACTGGGTCAAAAGGCATGAATATCTTCATAGATTCTCAATAAATATTGCCAAATTATTTCCAAAAAAGGTTGTACAAATTTGCAATGCCAGAAACAGTCAAACATGTAGCAGTTTAACTCTAATCAACCTTAGGTTTTGTCATTAAATATTTTTGGCTAGTCTAATGTGCAAAATGTTTCTCAACATTGCTTTAATTTGCATTTCTTGATTACTAGCATGGATGAACATTTTTCACAGTGTTTGTTTACTAATAGTATCTTCACTTATGCAAATTGTGCATTTTTACCTTCAGGGTCTTTATTTTACATTATGCTAAGAATAATAAACACAACTCTCACAAAACAAAAGTAAAAAGTGGTTTTCTTCTTTCAAAATGATTATGGAAGATTTCTGAAGTGCCTAACATGTAACAATTTATTATGATTCTAACAAATATTTAAAAAATTTTCTACATGTTTGGCATTTGGAATATGAGACAAAAGAGTTGGTGCTTGCTTTTGAGGGGTTTAGTCTTTCAGATTAAAGCAGAGATGTATGACAGAAAGGAGATCCAGTGTCATGGGGATGCAGAGCAGGGTTGTCTAAATCAGATGAAGATTCTGGAAGGCTTTCCAGAGTGATGACCCTTTTGTTGGATCAGAGAGAATGAGTGAGTATGAAGCAGTTGGAGGGGTGCTATAGACCAAGCAGAGGGAAGTGTAAGGGTGCAGCTGTGCAGCAGGGCGTGGCTCCCCTTTAGGAATGACAATAGGCCAGAGACCCTCATGTCCACGCTGGGGACTTGGAAGTCTGTTCAAAAAGAGCTGGATAGCCTACAAGACTTTTAAGAAAATCTGGCAATTTTCTCCTAATGGCAGAGTAGGATGGAGGATAGGCAGGTGATGGTGAGAAGAGCAGACATTTAGAAGTAAACCAGGAAGATGCGATAGGGTAATAGTGATGGGAACAAAGAAGATAATGGCATGGCTTTGGAAGTATAGCAGTGCTGTAAAAATCCCGAGATTTGAGTCAGATATATCACGAGACAAGAAGAGGTAAAATCACTACACCACCTGGGGCAGGGGTGACAATTTCAAGGTTGTCCTCAGAGACAAGACTCTTGGTTATGGGAACACATGGCTTTCCAAGGTGCTCATTGTTACCTCTAGACATTTCTAAGTGACTCACTTAGATTTGATGTTTTGATGTCATTGAAGGTACTGAGAATTCTACTTTTAGCCACATGGACTATTTGTTTCTCCCAAACCTTCATGACCTCATTTAATTCTTCTGTTCTAACAACTCCATGTGCTGTTCTTTGTAGCACTGATCATATTTGCATTTCATACTTAGTTGGGTGATCATTTGCTTCACATTTTTCTCTCTGAGGACTGAGTTCTATCAGGAGGAGAACAGGGTCAGCTTTGGCTCTCTTCTCCATCCAAGCACAGTTATAAGTTTGGTGCTTATAAATTCTCAACAAATACATGCATTTTTTGTAGTGAACAAATGACTGTCAGTTTTTAAATGCATATTGAGTCCAGAACACCCCTTTTAATGATGTATTTCAAGGTCAGAGTATGCTTGACAAAGTGGGCATATGATAAACGTCTTGTACAAGTGAATTTCTCCAGTCTTTAATATATTGGTCTGGATAAATAATATGTGTATTTGTTTGATTTTGCTCCAGGAACAGTGGTGGAAATGCAGGTAAATGAGGAGGGAAACCCTTTTGGAAATGGAAACTATTTCTAAGCTGACAGAGTAATCTCCCGGTGTCAAGAGAGGAAAGTGAGAAAAATGGTAGATGGGAGGGCTGGAATTTAAGCAAAATTTAAACAGAACTAGGAATAAGTGTAGGACTACAATGTCATTAAGACTTAGATTTATTCATTATGTTGATAGCATTTTTGTTGGAACTAGGAAGACTGTTTTAGAATAAACAGTTTGAAAAAAGTGTGAATTCTGCAACTGCCTTTGCTAAATTACCAAGCATTGTTAGGAATGAGATTGACTTATGAGTTGTTTCCTTTTGTGGCAGCCAAAACTAGATGGGACAAAGAAATGGGAAACTCTTAGGCTTGAACTAGAAAAAATGAATTGAGATAAGAAAATAAATGGGGAGGTTTACTGCTCAGGGAAAAGATCAGCCTTGGCAAGATACCAGGGTCCACCACGAGCCAGTCTAATAGTGTGATAGATGTTCGCTAACTTTTCTCATCAACCTTATGCCTCACAATTGTAATAACAAGTGGATCAGAACGGGTCACACAGAAAGATAGGACCACTGGTGGCTTCTTCCTTCCAGACCGGAAGGCTCTCAGCGAGGAAATAACTTGGCTGTCCGAGGCAGCTTGTGTTATCTCCAGACATTTCCATTAGCAAGTTCCTATTCCTATTGAGCTGTCTGTCTTCTATCACTTCTATCTGTTGCATTTAGTTCTAATCTTTGGTGCCTTTAGAACAAATCTAATTCGTGTTCCACCCGAGATCCTCTAGATATCTGTGGGACAACATCCTTCTTTTGTCCCTATTTCTTTTCCTGTAGGTCACCTACTTTGCTCCCCTCTGCAAATCTGTGGTACACTTATCATATCTTCTAGTTTTTAAATCTGTGATGCCCGTGATTTCAGTATGGAGTAGGATGCTAAATATATTTATGCTCAAAATCATATTACTAAATAAATATTATATAACAAATAAATAAGAACGCTAAATATTGTATTGGTCTTAATGAAAAACAAAATTATTGGTAGCCATACTGTACTATAGAAATCTATGGAGTTCACTACCAGATAAGTCTATAAGTTTTTATTTCAAATTATTCTACTGCTGAGCAGTGTCAGTCTGTTCTGACATTATGTAGTCACTTGTCTGGAATAGTTGTTGTCCCATGGATCGAGCTTGGAGTATATTTCAATTTTAAGTTTTGTTATCCAAACTATTTATTGTTCTTTTCAATTTTGTGCAATAGGAAAAAACTGTTAGGAATGCCTCTTTACCTCTGCTGAAGTCTATGGTAAATTTTGATTAAGGAAGGTTCAACATTCAAGCCTGTGGTTCCCATGAGAAGGAACTTCCTGATGGGCTAGTATTAATCTATTACTTAGTATCCTTTTCGGTATAGTTGTTCGATCTTTCACAAATCTATCTTATGCTGTCAATAAGCACAGTAACTTTTACCTTTCTTAAAAGCTCCCTAAGTAATTTTAATGTGTAGCCAAGGTTGAGCATAACCAACCTAGACCAATATTCTCCAAACTTCTTTGATTACAAGGATTATCTAGGGTGCATCATGTAAGTAAAAATTCCTACTGGCATCCTTAGTCATTGAATTAGAATGTTCCTGGAGCTTCAGTAACTTGGGAACACTGATAGCTTTTGCTTAAGATATTCTTCCTCAAGAGGATATGACCAGAGTAGTAGTCAAATTCTTGTTGAAATCCAGATTTATTATTTTACTATAATTCTCTGTAAAAGAAGAAAAAGCCTCAGTATGACTTATACACATATAATCAATTGTATTTTTGTGATAACATACCGTGTTGTGTGTGATAGTCCCTCAGATGCAGGTGTGTGTGTGTGTGTGTGTGTGAATTTTGTGAATTTTTGAGGGGATTTGTCATTCAATAGAAATGTGGTGAGTATTTCTAGGGCATCCTTGGTGCCAAGCAGCGGAGGCTAAGATAGGCATGATCCTTTTCTTCATTTGTTAACCGTCTGGGATGCAATGGAGGGGGAGACATAGGCATAAAACAAGTGCCCTAAATCAGCACATGTTGTGCTAAGTGGAATGCAGGAAGAATGCCGAGAGGGGAATGATGGGGATGGCAGTGATAAGGAGGCTGATTTGAGAGGGTTGGCTTCTCTGAGAGGGACCTTTTAGTTGGTACATAAAACCTGAAAAGACAGTAAGAGCAGTGGAGGAGGGAACACTTCCAGACAGGAGAATGGTATTTGAAGGGCTCTGGATCAAGCATGAGGCCCATTTCCTTGACATACAGAAAGAAAACCAGTCAGTGGGTGGGCAGAGAATGAAGTGTGAAAGAATGGCGAGACGATTTTAATCACGGTAATGGGTTTGGATCTTATTCTAAGTGAACTGAGAACTCATAGAACGTTGGTGGGTGGATGATGTGCTTGTGTGGAAGTATAATTGAATGGGGCCCAGGGAAGAAGGAAGAAGGGAAGACCGCTTGGGATTTTTTTTTTTTGCAGTAGTTCAGGTAAGAGATGATAATGACCTGGGATGGGATTGTGGATTGGAGAATTAAAAAAACAGATGGATTTTGGAGATACAATAAAAAGCACTTGGATATAAAGTATAAGGTAAAGGGAAGAATCAAAGATGAGTATTTTCTATAAAATATTACCATCTTGATAAATCTTTGTATCATATATATGATATACATTATATACATGATATATAGATATATGGTAAATATGACATATATGACGTATCTATACATATATGGTATGTATGACATATATGATGTATATGTATTACATATAGTATTTTATTTGGATGGCCAAGACTTGGAATATATAAGTAAAGAATCAGCGAAATACCTGCTGTTAACAGGTCCTAGGCTGTCTGCTATGGGAAATACCCATGAGTACCATGCACTTGGATTCAAAGAAGGAATCAGGGAAATTGGATTCCAAGTACAGCTTTGCTGTAAGTTATTTCATTGCCAATTTTTGGACAGTAGCATTGTTAATGTACAGTTAATTAATATAGATAGCTCCCTTATCCAGAATAGTCAAATAAAATAGCAATGAAGTTTAAATAAATATATGTTTTTTGTACTGGGGATTGAATCCAGGAGTTCTTAAGCACTGTGCAACATCCTCAGTCTTTTTTATTTTTTATTTTGAGTCAGGGTCTAAGTTGATTAGGACCTCTCTAAGTTGCTGAGACTGGCTTTGAACTTGTGATCCTCCTGCTTCAGACTCCCGTCATTGAGATTACAGGCATGTGCTATTGTGCCAGGCTAAATAAACATTATTGACATAAAATTTGTCTATCCACTGTGAGACAATAGGTTCACTTTCCTTTTCTATAATATGAGGGCTTTGGACCAGAAAACTCAACTGTCCATAGCTATGATCAATCTATAGAGACAATATACTGTTGTCACTCTAATTTGGGGTATTCTAAATACCAAATGAGTGGGTCAGGTGGGATTTTTTTTTTTTGAAAATTCTGATAAAGGAGAGCATAGTCCAAGGTGGGTCAGTCAGGTTGGAATTTGCTAGGGGAAGAATGAGCAGATGAATTTGGCAGAACTAGAAGTTGCAGTCAGTTAAGGAACAATGGGAGAATGCTTGCAAGATATGTATTCAGATGGAACTGTGGAGTCTTGTGTACTATTGAGATATTTAACTTTATGCTATGGTGAGCTGTGGGCAATAAAATAAAAAATTTGACTTCTAAATCAGTTTCATGTGTACATAACATGGTGGGATCTGGAGTAAGTTGGGGCAGGGCCGAGATCAGTGCTACCCAGGAGAAATGCTTGACTTGTAACCCTGTGACTCCAATTTGTTTCCTCTTTATCTTGTGTTTTAGTCAGCTTTTTTCCCCATTCACTGTTGTGACTAAAAGACCTGATGAGAAGAATTTTAGGAGGAAATGTTTATTTGGGGGCTCACAGTTTCAGAGGTCCCAGTCCATAGGCAGCCGGTTTGATTCCTTGCGGCTGGAGGTAAGGCTGAATATCACTGCAGCAGGCACGGCTCCAGGGAGCAGAGAGCTCAAGGTGTCACATTGGGAAGCAGAGCAGAGAGAGAAGCTGTAAGCCAGATACAGATTAATACACTCCAAAGGCATGCCCCCAGTGACCCACCTCCTCCAGCCACACCTTACCTGCCCACAGTTGCCGGTTAATTGCAATTAACTCACTGATTGGATCAAGGCTCTTATAACCCAATTATTTCAACTCAGCCTTTGTATTGTCACACACTAGCTTTTTGGGGACTCCTCACATTCAAAACATAAGACCCCAGTAGCAGAAGCAGGCTTTGAGGTGAGATGTGATTTGGTATTGATTGGATATGCCTGCACAAATTGCCTATGGCCCTTCGCTTTGTCACTTCCTAGTTCTGAGGCTTTGGATAGACTCTTTAACTGCTCTGCACCTTAGTAGGTTTATGATTTCTTTCTTTCTTTTTTAAAGTGAGAGAGGGGGAGAGAGAAAGAGAGAGAGAATGAGTTTTATTTAATTTTTCATGTGGCTTTCATTGCTTTGACACTTCATTGTGTATATGGTGCTGGGATTTGAACCCTGTGTTCCAGGCAAGCACTGTAACTGCTGAGCCACCTCTTCAGCCCAGTTTTATGATTTCTTTTTTCTTTTCTTTTTTTTTTTAAGAGAAGGAAAGTGAGAGAGAGAGAGAGAGAGAGAGAAAGAATCAATTTTTATTGAGTTTTTCACATGGCTTTTGTTGCTCCGACACTTAGCTGTGTATGTGGGTGCTGGGGTTTGAACCCGTGTACTTGCACATGTTGGGCAAGCACTGTAACTGCTGAGCCCCCACTCCAGCCCCCAGTTTTACTATTTCTTAAGTGGGACCGATAACATTTTTTTATGGTGTTAGTGTGAAGATTAGGTGTTCTACTTCTAAAGTCATGTGAGCACTGAAGAGTGTATGTGCCCTTGATAAGCATGTGTGCACAGCTCACACTTGGTCCACTGCTGCAAGTCCAGAGTTGTCCAAGGCTCTCTTTCAGCAGGCACATTCCGTTTTCATGAAGCCTGTAAGCTTACGATATAAACTTGAACAGTAATGGCATTTTGCTGCACAGCTTTGCAGAAGTGTGTCTCAACTGATGGTCACAGGGTAGGAGAACAGAAACAAATGGTGTGGCAGGATGCAATCTGGAATTTTGATTTGTTCCTTGAGTTTGCATCCGCCCTCCTCCCCTGGATGGAAACCACTGGTGTCGTGATTTCCATTCTTTCTGCTGATGCATTGCATGGCTTCTGCGGGCTGGGGAAGCAAAGCAATCGAAAGCCACTGCTATGGAGAATAAATAGTGGTGTCCTAGAAACTTCCCCAGCAAGGTTCAGATGGTAACTTAAGACCTATGGCTTCATGGTGCTTTTCTACTATTTCGGAAACAGTGAGCTCATGGCTAAGAGTCACTGTGGATTAAGAAATTCTCAAATGGCCAAGGTTACAACTACCAAAAGTCAAATAAGTTGTTTCACTTGAGGGACTAGGACAGGTCTTGGCCCCTGCCTTTGAATTCTTGCTTCTACGGTTTCATTCTAACCCTTTGAGCTTCTGCATGCAAGTCTTAGCCTCTGGTTTTTCATCATGATTTTGGTCAGATACGGTGACAGTTTGTAGTGATTACAGATTTATTTTTTAAAGACAACCTACTGACCTTTTTATGAATAGCAGCTTTAAAAAGACTAGAAAGTCTCTAAGCCAAGCTTATATGCTTGGCATTAGGTTTAAATTTGGAAGTGATACAATGTGTAAGGCTAACTTCATTCTCCAGGTGTTTTTAGTTATTATATTGTTTAGTACAGTGTAATTTAAATAAACTTAATCAAATTTATTATCTTTGACAAAAAGGCAAGTGCTTGGAATATTAAGTTGTTTTTTTAAAGATGAAGAACATAATTAATTCTTCCAAACATGTCTAAAAATGCTTAGTGGTCAGTTCTGCCATTTAGATTTACTTAAACATATGTAAATTTGGCATTTTGAGCAGCAATTAATAAAGTTGCTATAATTTTAATCTTGGATTTTCTCTTCCTTTCTGGCTTTTTGAAAGATACTAGGCTAATCATTTAAGTTATTATTTCCAGTTTCCAAAGATCTTGTCTAGTGCTTTCTGGAACAACAAAATAGCTTGCTTAAAGCAATTTTACTATAGATTTTTAAAGGTACATGGTTTCATTTCAAATAGCATTTACTTTTACTGCTTTTGAAGTATGAATGTGCTAGTCTGACCATTATAGCAGGGAATCTTTTTCTAATTGGAAGTAAAATTTAGATTTTAAATAGTTTATCCCCAACCTTCCTCATTTTAGTGCCCTTAAACTTTCAGATGCCCTTTTTTCTGATTTCTTTTCCCTGTAACATTAATTTATAACAAGTAAGTTCTGCTCTTTGAGCAATCATTGAAGAACTACCTAACTGAAATCATTTGGAACCTTTTCAGGCCTTGCTTTCATTATCAGAAAAGGAAAAAGAAAGATGATGGAACCCCAAGTATTTAAAGTTACATACAATATTTAAAATTGTTATTCAAAGATCTTTGTCCCGCAAGCACATATGTAAGTTGTCTTGACCCATGTTTGTGTATTTTTTAATCATCCTGCTTGATTCAATTGCATAGACATTTTAGCTGATCTATTGCCTAAGCTCTGTGGAGGTTAAGATGCCTGATTTATTAATTTTAAATTGCTTTTAACATTTGGAAAAAAGTCCCATGTAAACAGAAGATTTATACATGAGTACAGAAATTTATTCATGAGTACTATAGTTTAGATCTGAAATGTCCCTCAAAGGCCCATATTTTAAAGCTGTGGTCCCTAATTTTGGCTTTCAGGTGGTAGTAAAAAATTGGGGGGAGATGGGGCCTAATGGAAAATTTTAGGTCATTGGGGGCAAGACTTCAAAGGTAACTGTAGTCTCTTTCTCTTCTTCTTTCTTGGTTCCCAGTCTCAAGGTGAGCAGCTTTCCTCCACACCATGATGTTCAGCATTGCCACAGGCTCAATAACAATGACATCAACCAACTGTCGACTGTACCTTTCAAAATGGTGAGCCAAAGATAAATCTTTCATTTTTTAAAATAGATTATTTTGTCACAGTAATGGAACGCTGACTAACACAAGTTTCTCCTGAAGCAGTTCATGCCACTATAAAATTACTTAGGTTTTCACTTTTGTTTGTACAGTAAAATTTTAAAGCTGCAATATCTGAATTTATTAACTTTTTAAACCATGAGTTAATGTAGCATAATATTTACTTCAAAAACAAAGTCGATTAAAAATAAAAATGTGGGGAGAGAATCATTTATGCTCACCAAGATTGTGGTTCTCTTCTACTTCAGGCAAAAACTACACGGAGGTTAGGCAGGGACAGGAACTGCTGCTCCTGGGTGGACTTATGAAAGAGCTGATGTGTGATCCTTTATCCTTTTTTCCCCAGCCATGAACCTGAAGCTGCAGTTGAGATGGTTAAGTCATACGATGGTTGAATCTTTATCAGTACGAATCCTTGGATGATGAAAAGGAGCAGAGTTCCCCTTGTACCCTCTGCTTGATAGGGACCCATGTAGATTCAGTTAGCATAAGGCAAAAATAAGCCATTGTTTTTGAATGCCAATGATTTTTTATAACATTAGGTTATTCTGACTATTTTGAGTTGTAAATCCAATGAGAATAATTTTATACTTCACTAAACTCATAATAAAAATATTTTGTAAATTGAAATATTTCATATTTTTATTATATGCCTCCAGTATGCTTGGTGGAAAGCTTAATTCAAACACTTGAGTGAAATCTAGCTCAACTTTCACACACTATTTTCATAGAATGAAAAGTAATGCTGCTTTTGATACAGCTGCAAAGTAAATTATTAAAGAAACATTTTTAGAATTGTGTTACAATAGAGATAATGGAAAACCTCTTGAGGTTTACATACTTGTTTGATGCGTTTTGATTCAAACTCACTTTTCCCAGGTAAGAACTGGGCTCACCCACTTCCTAAATTCATTATCATATTTATTTACCACCAGCGACTTTCAAGTCGATTAACTTTTTAGAATACAAACATTGGGTTTAGCATGTAAAAACGTTTGAACTCTCATTTTAATTGCAGGTTTTTCAACATTTTTTCCCTTAAAGGAAAATTAATCATAGAGACTGAAACATTTTCAGAAAAACTGTGAATGCTTTTTGCGTGGCAACTGCTGCTTTGCATAGAAAAGCATACTGCAAGTCTGGACATTTGGGTTCAGATCTCAGTTGTACTAGCAATTAGCCTTGTGATCTTGAGGTAGTTACTTATTTTTTTCTGTGCCTTGATTTTCTCATCTGATAAATGGGGATGTTAATCCTAGATCTTAGAGCTAATATAGTAATCTGTGTAAAATGCTTACAGCAGCATCTGCCATGTAACCCACTCTGGATTGACATTTAATGTGTAAAATATTCCTGTTAGTAGAATTTGACTGTGATGGGCAAAGTATATCAACAGTCTTCCATTTATTTTAGCATATTCTCTAGCTTTTTTTTTTTTTAGTATAGTGTTTGTTTTTCTACCTTTTTTTCTCTTTCACATTTTCCTCTGTCATGCTTATACTTAATTATATATCCATGTTATACATTATATTTTCAATTATTTTTGTTAGCCTACAAGTTTGGTTACCTATAAATCACTATTGCTGTAACTAATTTACTTCTTAATACTACAAATATATATTGATAAAATATGTTTCTAGAATCATAAAATTTATTTCTGATCCAAAGCATATATTATGGATCAAACATTAGTCAAGATAAAACACTAGGTGAACAAATATTTATCAATGTACTCAATGTCGGTGGGTGCTGTTGGAAATAAGTATAGAGACAGTGTTCCTGCCCACCAGAAATTTACAATATAGTTTGAGATCTATACACTTAGGTAGAGAACATTACTTGTTAATATATAAGTGAAACAGAAGTTTTGAGATGGGAAGCTTTAGGATAGGACAAAGAATTTTTCAAAGCTTTAAGAAGAAGCTGCAGTATAGATATTCCAGACAATCTATTTCAATTTGGCTTAATTCATACACAGATTGTATAGCATGAAAAAGTTCTAGAAACTTAACGTAACCGTTATATAGCAAATTACAGATAAATAAATCTTTAGTAGTCTTCAGAGTTGGTGCATATGAGCTGAAAGGAATGGATGGAATAAAAGGGGGCAGTGTTTGGAGTGGAAATATCCTCAGGAAATAGATTGCATGAGCAGGAAAAATCAAAGAGCAGGCCTGGTAGAAGGTGAGAGCCAGGAGAGAGCATCTGGGGCGGGGAGTGCGCAGGCGTTCTCTGTGGGCTTGGATGGGAGAGTCTGACATTCAGACTGCAGATCCCAGGTGATTCAGCTTGTGAAATTGGATGATCTTTAGCTTCAGAAATTTGCAGTTTTAACAGAACAGAATTTGTTACGAAACAACAACAATAAAAAAATCTGCTTTCCAGAATGTCCTCTGTGGCTCCTGAATTTCAAAGGGCAATGTTTCCATTACAGATGACATCAATATGATGATTTAGAATACTTAATTGTGTCTTAAAGTCAATATACTATACAAATATGTGGGTCCTTTTACATGTATTTTGGCCTTTTTATGTGTTTTATTTTTTAAATTTATTTTTTTAAAGAGAGAGGAACAGTGAAAGTGAGAAAGAACCAATTTTATTTAGCTTTTCACGTGGCTTTCATTGCTGCAACACTTTGTTGTGTACGTGGTGCTGGGATTCAAACCTGCGTCCTCATGCATGCTAGGCAAACACCATAACAGCTGAGTCACTGCTCCAGCCCCCTTTTATGTGTTTTTAAAGCATGCATTAATAGTTGAGAAATAAATTACTGCAGTCTTCTGTTAGACACTTGTGAATTTGGGCTTATTTTAGGTTGATGGCTAATGTGGGCAATAGGAGGCAACAGGAAGGCATGCAGATCTGTGTTCTGAAATCATGAATCAGACATTTTCAGAAAGGATTACGAGTGGGAGCAAAAGAAGCTTCCCCAGGGAAAAGGCATCCAGGCAGGTGGTGATGAGGGGGTGGCCAAGCACACAGAGAAGGCTCAGCAAACAAAGACACCTGAAATGGTGAGTCAGCAAAGCCATTTAGTCAAACATCTCTGTTCTGCTGATTTTCAAGAAGAAAAACCCCACATTATTTCCTGACGATAAGATTTGAAAAGGAAAGTGGCAATTGCATAAAGCATGTAACAGGCTTAACTGGGGAAGAAAGGAGACAGAAAGCAAAGAGAATAAGAAGTATAAGAAAATGAATTTAACCTTCCTTGTTCTCCTGGAGAGAGCGATTCAGATTGCACAGGAGGCTGCTTCACAGGCAGCTCCAGGATGATGCACACCACCTCCCCTGCTTCCCCTGCACCCAAATCGTACATTGGATTTAAAAAAAGAGGATTTCAATAATGTCACTATGCAACACATCATGAGAACAGACATAAAATTTCATCTCTGGCTGACCCTGGGGAAGGATCGACATAGAAAAGAGGATTTTGAAAATCTTTCACGATCAATATTATTTGAGCAAAAATCAGAACGACTTTGCAGATTAGTAGCTCATTCAGAGGACAATTCTTTTTATACAGATCTTCCTGCCATCTAAAAGGAGAAACTCACATGTAATCTGATGGTCAGGATGATATTCATACACCTATTTATCTGTTCAGCTCAAATATATAAAAGAAAGCAGTGTCTGCAGATCTTTTTTCCCCCACTAGTCTCCCAGTAGTAAGTTGAGATAGAATACACAAGGAGTGGCTGCTTTCTTTCCTAATTTGTTACATGCCTTGGCCTTTGGTATGTAGGCAAATGGCAAATTTCAAGGCTGAATTAGCCCAGTCAGCGTGGGTTCTGATTTTTGCCACAGTCTACATGGGAAAGTGCTAAGTGGAGGTTGATGGGAAGCTGGATGATTTGTAACTTTTTAAATAGGCTCATTAAACACAACATCAGCTCAAGTCTGCGCACTTCGTTCCCGTGTGGCATGGCTGCTAATTATTCCCTGCTGACTGAATGTTAAAAGAGCAACACAGTGAATCAAAACTTGGGAAATTCCTAGAAATATATGCTGATGAATATTAGTTGTTACGCGTTCACAGTTCATGGTTAACTTTCTTGTGAGTCAGTTCTATGTTCTGTCCTTTGATCAAACGGGTGCCAGTGGGCCAGTGTCCTCGGGTGATCGTGTATTACTCTCCAGTGAATGAGGGCAAAGCTGCTCAGCCACCAAGTTACTGTTTGATTGCAATGAGGGTGAGTCCAAGATAAGGAAATATGCTGTGGGGTCTACCTAGCCTAGTTCACGTTTTCCTGCAGGCATTTTTCACTCAGGAATGACTCCACTTTATTTTCTAAGATAGGTCCCTTCCTGGATACTTCCTTAGGACAATCGTGGCTTGAATTTGAGCCAAGAGAGAAACATCTGTTTTGTAGATGAAGAAAGGGGAGCGCTTTACTGTGAAGTTATTTGTCCAGTACTCTTGGAAACTTCCCTAATCAGGTTCTCTGAATGAATGAATGAATGTGAAAACACATTCAAGTTGGTTGAGTTTGTGCTTGCAGTGATAAGGCTGCCATTTATTCTATACTTCATGCAATGCACTGTAGTGGAATTTTGCCTGCATTCTATTTCAATCTCCACAATAGCCCTTTGCAATAGGTAGTCTTCTTTCTCTTAGTTTTTAGATGAAGATGTTGTTGATCACAGCAGTTGCATAAGTATTAACTGGTGGTGATGGGATTAGAACTCTGGTTCCACAGCAGGCAAGATGGTGCTTCTTATGTAGAATCATGTTGGTCTGAAATAAGAACCCTCTTTCTCATCAGGTAGCCTATTGAGGCAAGAGTTTCTCCAGGGTTTAAAATGATCCCTTTCAGTCAACTCTCCCCTCGCCTTGTGAAATATCTAAAGTCTAGACATAGCAGGAAAAACAGAAATAAACTGACTTGTAGGCTAACCTTAGGGGATGGGTGGTATCTGTGCCCCTTCCTTAATTCCAGAGGGCAGCCATGTGTCACTTGGATTTGCCTTGCATATGGGGGAACTTGAATTAAAAGGCTTTCACAGAGGAGGAAATGGATTAATAGGGACATGACTCCAAGCGTTGACAGAGCAGAAAAGTTGCCTTTGCATGGAACAGTTGGAGTGTGCATGCTGTGTGAGTGTCATAGGAGCGGGAAGAGAAGAAGAAGTGTGGCAGAAGCCTCTGCTTTGGTTCCCTGAAGACCCTGGAGGGGAGCAGGACTGTGAGTTTCCCAGTGGCCACCAAAATGGACTGAAAGCCAGAGTCCCTTCTGTAGTTTTCTACTACTGCACCACTCCTGATGTGAGTGTGCGCCAAAGTGACTGAGACTAGATTTCTGCCCAATGTTTTAGTTTGACTATTAATCTAGATTTAATTTGATTTAGAAAAAGTTAAAGAGACATGTACATCCAGTATTTCAGAGCAAGACTGTACTTATAACTCGAAAGGGTGCATTTCTACATTGTCAATAGGGTGATATCCTCCCACAAGGGGATGCAATTAGTTCTTGGGGACAAAAAAACCTCTTGATTTTTTTCTTTATTGAGCACGGATACACATATAGTACATAAATAGCTGTATCATATGTCTGAAGTATAATTTTGGGGAGGGGACAAATTACTGTTGGGAACATGAGGTTCAGCTGGCTTGTAGGAGAATTGGTGGTAAACAACTCTAAGGGGTCCAGCTGGCTTGTAATTAGCAAGTTGCCTGACGGCATGACTAAGCTATTCGGCCACTCATTTGTTACAATTGGAGAAAGGTGTTTGCATTGTACTGTATTGGCTGTTGTAATGGATAAATAGAGTAGCAGCTAGTCAGGTAAAGCAAGCGGCCCAAGAAGTAAGTAGCCAAAGAAGAGAAAGCAGCCAGAGAAGAAGCAGCCAAAGAAGCAGCAGTAGCCAGAGAAAAGCAAGAAAGCAAGCAGCCATGTCCTGAAGGGAGAAAGCAGAGAAGACGCATAGAACTGGAGAGATCAGCAGAGATGTCAGATCAGCAGCGGTAGAAGATGCAGGTCCCGTGTTCCAGCCGCCGGCGTTCGCCCCCTTGTTCCCGGCTCCCCAACCCTTCCTAACTCAGCCCCTCGGAGGATGGCCCAGCGTTGGGTCATTCTACCCGTTCCTCGCTCTGGAGTGCAGCGGGGAGCGACTCCTTTCACCATCCCTATCCTAACTCGGCCCCTCAGAGGACGGCTCACTAGGTTGTTCTGCCCGCTCCTCGCACAGGAACGCTGCGTGGATGCGTGGAGCGACTCCCCGCCCCCCCCCCCCGCCCGGTTCCCGGTTCCCAGTGTCCTGCTGGCCCCCCGGGGAACGGCTAAGGTCCCCTGAGGCCATTCCACCCCTCCCCGCTCCAGAACCCTGCGGGGGGCGACAATTACAACAAAAATGTGTCAAAAACTTCCTTAGAGGTGTGATAATGAAAAAAGTTGAGAAACTTTGCTCTAAAGTCTCGGATGCTTAGAGAAATAGTCAGCGTTGCAAGGGTCGGAGAGGAGGATATGAAGTGCTATTTAAGGATAGAGGCACCTTTGCAGCGCTTGCAGGAAGGTGACGAAATGCAGAGGAGGGCCAGCACACAAATATCTTAACAGGATTTTTTTCTCTTTTTTTTTTGTTGTTCAGACAGACAAAAATTCACATAAATAAGATAATAAATTAATTAAATTCATCATTTTAACCTCAAAGATATTGCCACAAGCTCTTGAAGGGTCTCTGCAAATGTCAGGAAACAAAAGTTCCCCAATTACTCAGGTTTAGTACATGCTTCTTCACATTCAGGATTTTCTTATTGTTGGGGATGAAATCTTATAAGCATCTTGGACAATGTGGCTTTAAGGGTCCTCTCTCCCCTACAGTCATATTTGTAGAGTCTTATACTCTGCTCTTCCCATAAATTGCTCTCAAAATCTCTAGACAGTCAAATTATTTGTTTTATGTTTCCTCCAGATTGCAAAAAGGCTGGATAAGGTTGAAATTCTGACATAAACTCTCTGTGTCAGTGATTCTCAAACTTCAGCTCTTTCAGAACCACTTGGAAGCCTTGTGGATGCTTGGGTTGCCTGTTGGGCCCCATCCTCAGATTTTTTTTCAGGACATCTGCAGGGGCCCAGTGATTTGCATTTCTGATGCTACTGCTGCTGCTTGGGATCTGCCCTTTGAGAACCACATCCCTCCAGTAGTGGGTTCCCTTTCTGGTGGGCCATTAGAATTATTGAGCAGCTTTAAGGAAAACATCTATTCTGCGCTAACCTCTTGGGAATCTGGGTCAGTGGGTCTAGAGAAGTTCTTAGATTTAATACATTTTCATAGTCCTCCAGATAATTCTGATAACCATTATCCTATGGCATTGGGGACCAACTGCCCTTTGGTTTTTCATTTATAAAATACCTTTCCTTGGCAATGTACTATTCCCAGTGGGTGATTCGACTTTGCGGTTTCATTTATTAACATTTTTGTTCTTATAAAGTGGATGTTGTTTGCATTCTCTAGATTTAAAGGAAAAAGAGTAGACCTCTCTCTTTGCAGGGTAGTTTATGAAATTTTACTGCCCAGAGATAGACAGTATTTAGACCTTTTATAACAAGAAATATAAAAGACAAAACCCTGGATTCTGTGTTCAACTATTTAAATAAGCCAAACAATGGACCTCAGAGAAATGTATAATATTTTAGTTGTCATTTTGGACTTGTTTTCATGCAAATCTTTGATTTGGAGTAGGAGAATCTACAGCATTAGCAAAAGTTCTGCTATTACTTGGGAAATTGGTTGGGGATGCTTGGGATAGCAGTATTGGTAATTATGCTTGAAGAAAATAAGATTTTTGAAGCTAATGTAATTTCCTTGAACTTATTTTGATAGTGATTTACATGATGAGATTAGATGATTAAAACTGAGATTTCATTACTCTGAAGAAGGAGTAAGACCCACAAGAGTCAGTCAGCACCACGATCTATTTAATCTTCATCTCTTCACATTGAAAATTTGTGGTAGCCTGTGGATAGACTTTTTTTTTTGGTATATGGGATTGAAGACAGGGTTGCATAATCACTGATTCATGTCTCCAATCCTTTTTATGTTTTATTTTGATACAGGATCTCACTAAGTTACTTAGGGCCACACTAAGCTGTTGAGGCTGCCCTTGAACTTGCGATCCTCCTGCCTCAGCCTCCTGAGCCACTGGAATTACAGGTATGTGGCTCCATAGTGGCTAGCCATGGATGGACTTTTTTTTTTTCATAAAAGTTTTGTTTTATTAACTGAAAACTGAAAGCAACCCAAATGTCTATTAATAGAAAAATTAGCAAATTATATCATTTGTACACAATGAAACATTATAGAACAATACAGAGGATGTGATAGAGATATACTCAGCAATGAAAATAAATCTCAAACATGTGGAGCAAAAGTAACGAGGAACAAAAGGTTTAAACTATTATTCTATAAATATGAAGTATAAGAACAGGCAAAACTAGTCGATATTAGGTAACAGAACACTGTATTGTCTCTGAAAGAGGTATTGAGTGGTGGTCCGTTTTCTAGAGCTGCCATAACAAAGCACCAAACGCTGGGTGACTTACACAATAAAAAATATTACTGTGTATTTTTAGAGACTAGAAGTCCAAGATCATGGTTTTGGCAGAGCTGGCGCCTCCTGCAGGCTGTTGCATGCCCTTCACCCAGCTTCCAGGGGTTTTCAGGCAATCTGCTATTCCACAGCTTGTAGATGCTTGATCTTGACCTTGGCCTTCTTGTTCACATGTTGTTCTCTCTCTATGCATGTCTGTCTCCACATGGATACACTTTAAAAAATATTTTCAGAGGGTTTTCTGATCTATCTGATCAGGATATTTTAGCAAAGCCAGTCTGGGGATTTTTCTGTGCAAGGTCAGAGAACTGTGTGAGGCTGTACAGTAGGCTAGGATGGTGATACTGGGTCAGCTAAGCCTCTCTCCCTAGGAACTTGAAGATTGGAGAGTACTTAGGACTTGAGGACCACACAGTAATGGTTGAAGAATTAGCCACAGATCCTCAAGCCCTGGAAAGGATATTTATCAGAGAATCAAGGATGTATTCTCACTCAATTATTGTGTTTTTAAATGTGGTGTTAAGTACCTCTTAAGTTTCATTTCTGTAGTTGAAGAAACTCTCTTCACCTTAATGAATAAACAATTCCATTGCAAAATTTGAGGCATAGAGAGCTCTGTGGAAGACCCCTTGCATCCCAGCAAGTTTTGAATTATTTTGTAGTCTACTGCCCATATAAGTTTACTATATTTCATTGCTGATAGTTTTTTTTTCCTGCCTGTATCATCCTTCCCATTCATGCTCCTCAGTAATTGGGAAATATAAATGCTAGCCCATAAATACCTATCGACACAGCCTTGCCATTAAGGTAAACCCCTTTAACCTTTCCCAAAGTGACACTTTGGAAGAAATAATGCATGTAAGTTTGTTTACATATATAAAATATCCATTTCTTTCATACCATTGAGAGATATTTATTTCATGGTCAAAGTAAATAACTAATAAAAATGAATAGGAATTTTATTGATTCTTTCGATTCCAGGATGCCTGAGGTCCCACTGCTAAGCTGTGACAGCTCTATTCATTTCTTGCCTTGGAATTCTGAGTGAGAATGTGGTCTCTTTCCCTTTAACACCTATTAGAGAAGGGGTAGAAGGGTGTAGATGTAGAGATGCACCGAAATTGAAGAAATATGACTTGCGAGAGGAAAATTGAGGACACATGAGTGTTTTGGTTGAAGTATCAACCAAAAAACTTCTGCTAAAAAATGGCAAAATGGTAAAAGCCTTTCTCTCTGCTTCATAGCAGGTGCAATCCTTCGAAGATATGGGTGAAATTCTGATCTTTCATAGCCCAAACTGTGAAATATCAACACTGAAAACTTTTTCAATCAGGTTGAATCCAATCTCATCATGTTAAATAATGCATTTTTTATGTTTGTTTTTTAGGGTCTGAAAACTAGATGAATGTTGCCTAAGAGTGTAGCAGCTTGGAGTGGAAGTTAATGTTAGCTTAGCCATATCCTTTCATGTCTGCCAATATTAATGCTGTCCCTCTTAAAGCAGAGAATACCAGAGACCCCAGACACGTATCATTTGATTACATACTTATCAGTTGCTTTGTCACCAGTGAGTGTTCAGTAAACACTCCCGGGTGGTGTTTTCATCATGAATGAGTATTTCAAAAAGATATGTGATAGAAATGGTCATTGGTTTCAAACAGAGAACCATTCTGTAGTAATTATATTTTCTTATTAACTATGTGATAGGCATCGGAGACACAAATTTCCTGTGCTTAATAACTACAAAGGATCCTTGATAATAAGCCCCAGTCTTCACTTTCAAAAGTTTTTAGTTTAGTGGGATAAGAGAACACAGGCATATCATGATCCTGAGGGACTTAAAAAATGGCTGACTTAACTCATTGTTTAAATGGGACAGGATCTTAGATCTCTTATCTTTTGATGGCAGACAGGGGATGGGGGATTGAAGAAAAGCATGGAAAATGAGCACTTAATTTTCTTGATGAGGTTACAGCAATAACAACAGTAGACTTTATAATGGAAGTCAGAAATGTTGACCTAAGTGGACATAATGAAGGCCAATTTTTTTATATGTACCCTTGGGCTTCCGTGTTATTTCTTCAGTACTGTTGCATATCTTTCCTGTTCAAACAGCTCCCTTTGGAGCCAATGAAATCTCATTTAACTGTACCATAAGTCATATATTTTTCCCAAACATGAGATGGCATGAGTGAACGGATAGCTAGATAGCTAAGCAGGGTAAGAGGATATCTTGGAATTGAATTACAATTGTAAATATTGTTTGGTATGATCAAAACTCTCATAAAACAGCAATTAATTTTAGATAATTACTACTTGGAAACTACATAATTGCGTGTTTCTCTCTAGAGTCACCTTGCCTTTGTGCAAAGTATTTAATCGGTCATGCAGTTAACCTGGAAGGGAAGGGCACTTACAATAGAATTAAGAACTGTAGCAGTATGACATTCTAAATTGCAGTGTGTGAGGCCACTGAGATCTTTAATAAAGGTAGTTATTATATCTTTGGAATTACCTTTGGAGAGAGAGAAAAAAACTTTTAATTTTGGGATTGGTTACATATGAGCCTCCCTTCTCAGAATATAAAAGAGCTGTATGTGTGCAAATCTGAGGGCTGTTCTTGGAGGTGAAAACAGTTTTCTATCCAATTTGGAAACATGGAGAGAGCAAACTGGGGGCTTTGCTTAAGAAACTGGCTCACCAGGAATGCTGAATGTTCTTGATAGTGTAGTGATTAAGATAGGCTCTGGATTCAGATCCTTTGGATTCTAAACTCTTGTCACTAATTTGCTGAACAAACTATATCCTCTTTGAACTTCAGCTTTATCACCTATAAAATGGGAATAAGGAAGTACCAATTTGGGAAGTTGTTGACTTTTTAAAGCTGTTATATGTGAAATACTTAGCATGCTACCTAAACTTTGGTGACTGTTCAGTAAATGTTATTTTTATTATATTTAGCTTGGGATGGCAACTTTCCCCCTAAGATGTGTACTATAAGTTATAAATTGTCTCATTACCCTTTTCTAGGATGACACATATTTTAAAGGCAGTTCTGTCTTTGTATCTGGGTATTTTTGAAATGTTACCGATGCAACTATTAAGTCCATTAAAAATATACTTTTAAGGACTTATCTAAAAAGTCCCCAGTAATTTTTTTTCTTTTTCAAATCAGACTTCTTTGTCAAATTCTGTGCGCAAGATCCCTTCTGGGTGGTTCAGCTTTAGATTTCTCTCATCTTTTCAATGGAGATATTCTGAATCTCTTTCTCTCTTTTTAAAATTTGGTTGTCCATACACACAATACCTTTATTTATTTATTTACTTTCATGCGGTGCTGAGGATGGAGCCCTGTGCCTCACACATGCTGGGCAAGTGCTCTACCATTGAGCTATTTATATCTTCAGTCCCAAAATCTGCATCTCTTAATCAATTTCATTGGGCACTCTGTACAAATTTAATGACAGTTTCTTCTTTAAATAAGTTTTGTGTTTCTCATGCCTATATTTTATTTGTAGAACAAACAGATTTTAGGACACTTTTTTTGTTTAAGAGTGAGAGAGGAAAAAGAGAATCAACTTTAGTTTTTCATCTGGCCTTTGTTTTTCCAACACTCAGTCCTGTCTGTGGTGCTGGGATTGGAACCTAGGTCCTTGCGCATGCCAGGCAAGCCTTCCGGCTGCTGAGCAACTGCTCTAGCCCCAGGATGCTTTTGATTTGCAACATTGGAGTCTTCATTGCCTTATGAGAAAGTTACCAGTGATCATAAGAGTTTTAGAAGGAACAAATGTCACAAACTTTATGTGACTCTATATTATCAATGCCTAAACATCGTATCAAGAAACTCTAGTATATTTTCAATTTACATAATTTTGTAAATTTTACCTCAATAAAGCTGGAGAAAAAAAAAAAAAGAATCCAATCCATGTAGGTCCTCTGCAGTTTAGTGAAGAACTTGTAAGGACTTAAAATAAAGCTGTATTCTGTCTCCCCCTTTTTTAAAGTTACTTGAAAATTAGTTTTGAAAATTTTGAATTTTATGGAACATAGCTCGTCATCATAAAGAACTAATTTCCTTTCCCTTCCTATTTTTCTTTCCTCTCTTTATTTCTCTCTCTTCCTCCCTCCCTCGCTTTCTTTCTCTCTTCTTCCTCTCCTTCTCTGATGTTATGGTGTAACTGCACAAGAAGAGGTCTCAGTATAACACTGGTCCTATTAACTCACTGTTTCTAATTTTTTTTTTTTTAAGGGAGAGATGAACACAGAAAGAAAGAGAGAGAGGAAGAGGGTCAATTTTATTTAGTTTCTCATGTGGCCTTCATTGCTCCAACACTTCGTTGTGTACGTGGTGCTGGGGTTCAACTCACATCCTTGTGCATGCCAGGCAAGCGCTGCAACCGGTGAGCCACTGCTCCAGCCTCAACTCACTGTTTCTAAAGGAATGACAATTTTATTTTCTGAATTCTATGATAACATTAATTGTAAATTTCACCAAAGATTTAACAACAGGTTTAATGTTTCCAAAAAATAAAGGGCCTGCTCAGTTCAGGAATGGTAACTTGAGAGAGTGTATTTTATAACTGAGAGTGGGGGTATGATGTATTCTTGAAGAACTCTTGGAATACTGCTTTTTGGGCACTGGGAAAAACCTGAATAGATGTTGAAATGATAGCCAAGGATGCAGTCTCTCATAGGGATGATCCAGATGCAAACACCATATTAAATGTTTAATTTCTGTATAGTGTTGGAGGACATTCCATGTTTCCTGGGGAACCTGAGGGGACAAGTACCAGCGCTAGGCATTACAAAACTCTTAAACTCAAATTTGGGCAAAATCAAATTAGCAACCACAAATAGTGGACTAAAATGTATCAGTTTTGAAAAATTTTATTTACTGTTTATGGATCTCAGGTAGGGATATCAGCAGAGAAGAATGTGGTAGAAAAACATAAGTGGCCTGGCCTTTATTTTGTGGCAAGACAAAATATTTTGAAGACATGGAAAAGATTGGAAAATGTTGGATAATATTTGTAAGACAATACATCTACTGTACTAAAGGAAAGAAATAGATGTTATTACATAACAATAAAAAATAAGATAGTGATTTTTAGGATAGTATGAACTGTTCAATAAGGCAAGATTCCAAAGAGAAATGTTCATATTCTGTAGATCACAAGAATATGACAAAGTTGGAGACAGCCAGATAAATAAAAATACGCCTGAATCTGTACTGTATAGATTGCCTTGAAGACCTCTGTTCCTATTGAGGATATGATAATTAGAAAAAAGACATGAAAATGAAGCAAAACATTTGGTCAAGTTATTGCTATCTTTAGGGAAGGCTTGAAAATTGGCCTGGGACTGAGGGTTCGATCTTCTGGCTGCCACATTTTGGAGACCATAGAGCTCATTCTCCCAAAGACTGCTATGCACTGCTTGGTTTATAAGGATTTGTGTCAGGTTTCTATCTTGATGGAATTTTCTTACTTTGAGTGACCATCAAGCCTTGCTGAATGGGGAAAGTTTGGTCAACATGTACAAACTTTCATTTATAAGATGAGTGAGTTCTAGGCATCTAGTGTACAGCATGGTGGCTGTCATCAATAATACTGTGCTGTGTACTCTGTATCCAGAGGCTCCATGACCACAGATTCAACTAACCACAGACTGAAAATATTTGAAAAAGAAATTGCGTCTGCACTGAATATGTACATTTTTCATTATTCTCTGAACAATATGGTATAACAACTGTTTATATGACATTTATATTTTATTAGGTATTGCAAGTTGTCTAGACATGATTTAAAGAAAGCAGGAAGAATTGTGTAAGTAATACACAAATACTAGGCCTTTTTATATAAAGAACTTGAGCATCCATAAATTTTGGAGTCCTCAGAGAGGGTTCTGGAACCAATACCCTACAGATACCTATGTACATCTGTAGATCTTATAGATTCTTAGCATACAACCATAAAATAAGGCAAGTATGCCAGGGGATGGAGGTATTACTTGACTTGATTATATAAATAATTTCACACTGTATGCATATATCATGTCAACATTTTGTACATTTTAAATACATTCAATTCTTATTTGCCAGTTATACCTCAATAAACCTTGGAGAAAAAAAAAAGGCTTGGTGATCCAGTCAGAAAGATTAGTGTAGGCATAAGAAAGGAGAGCCATATCTCCTCCAGTTCCAATCCACAGATTCCTTCTCCACCCTCAAACTCTTTCACTACGTTATGGTTGACATTCTATTCTCAGTTGACACATGTGGCATACTATACAAAATGAAAAATTGGTATAAAACTTATTAGTGCATTTTCTGTGGGGATGGTACTAAAAATATTGTCTTCTACATTCTCTATTGTTCCCTGATTTAAGACCTGTGAAAAATTCTTTGAACTTCTTTGAATCCTTCTTTTTATATGACTGAAAAGGTCACTTATTTGGTTGTTTTTTTTTTCAAGAGAGAAGGACAGTGAGAGAGAGAGAGAATAAATTTTTAGTTAGTTTTTCACATGACCTTCATTGCTCTGACACTTTGCTGTGCAAGTGGGTGCTGGGATTTGAACCCCTGTACTTGTGCATGCTGGGCAAGCTCCATTAGCCTCCAAGCCACTGCTCCAGCCCCCACATATTTGGTTTTGTTGTTGTATTGATTAGGAGCTTGGAGACAAAATTTTATTTCAATTTTATTAATAGCATAGAATGTAAATTTAAGTCTTACTTTCCTTTTGGTCTTGATATTTTTTCTTAATTTATATTTTCCTGCACCTTGAGTGTCCCTTTATATTTCAACCTAAGTGATCTTGTGGGATCTTTCAAACACCAGGTGTAACAAGCATTATTAAAACATGGATAGTAAGGCATTTAAAAGACGTTCAAATATATTTTACTCCTGCTTCTTCCTTCTTTCTTCCCTCCTTTCCTCCTTGTTTAGTGTGATCTGTCTTGGTGAGTTGTCAATGCATTTGTTATTGAGTTATAGACCAATTTGTCTCTCCTTCCATACACTCACAACATAGAACACCTCAGTAGCCGGTGCGTGGGGTTTCCAAGCAAGCCATTAGCTTTGCAATGGACAATAGCCGAAGTGTCCTCTAATTCTATTCAATTTAATATTATCCACCTGGTTGAAAGCTCAATGCCGCAAGTTCGCCTCCCACTTTAGGCTCCAGTCACAAGTCTGGGGTTCCTACCACCCCTCCTCAGGTTCAGCTGATTTTCTAAAGTGGCTCACATAACTGACAGGAACAAAATGACCAGCATAGTATGAAGAACACACATAAACAGCCAGATGAGGAGGCACACAGCACAAGGTCTGGAAGGGGCTCCAGCCCAGGAGTTTCCATTCCCATGGATCTGGGGCATGCCATCGTCATAGCCTGTGGACATATCTTGTTTGCTTTCCAGAAGCCCCACAAACCCACGCTTTTAGGTTTCTTTTTATTGAAGTTTCATTACACAGGTATGGTTGATTAAATTGTTGGCCATTGGTGAGCAACTTAGACTCCATGTCTTCCCTCTCCCCAGAGGCGGAGCTGGAAGTCCCAACTGTGGGACTAAGCAGACCAGCCCCAAAATTAGAGCTCCCTAGGAGCTGCCAGCTACCAGCATACAAAAGATGCTTGTCACTCCAGACATTCCAAAGATTTTAGGAACTATATGTTTAGGGATCTAGATACACACCAAATATACATTTCACAGTATCACAGTTATAAAAAATGCTTGGGTGTCAGAGACTTAGGAAGTGGGATTTGTTAGAAAGACAGGAACACTACTAAGGAATGTCTGGTTCCTAGCCTGAGTAAACCTTTGGTAATACATGGCAAATTCACAGTTATTCATAGGATTACGTAGTTGATGAGTTTAGTTACTTATTTCTTTTCAACTTTAAAAGTGTTTTTGCTGGCTTTGAAGCATATTATTCCTTGTTAATCTAATCACCTCTGTGAATTAATCACTCTCTTTCTTCTGGAAAAGGAAACTTCTATCTAAAATCTCCAAGGAAAATTTTGATGGAACATGAGGAAAACATGAATCATGAGGAAGGAGACCTATGCATTTCTGACCAGCCCCAGAGAAGGTAATATTGCAATAAATATGAAGGTCTTGTGTAAGAAAAAGCAAAAGTCATATATTATATTTATGCTTCTCAGTTAAGCACATTTTAGGATCTTTAGGGATTCACTGGACCGTTTGGGGCCTGTGCTCTTATTAGAAAAGTGGCCCAGAGTCTCACTCAATATCTGAGTGCACTGGTGGCAGGACTGAGACCACACTCAGATCTCTGTGGCCCACTCCCCTATTCTGTCCCTTTTCACTCCCAGAACAGACATGGGAGAGACTGCACTTCTAACCTTGATAGTGTCAGTCATTCTTTTTATGTCGAATTGGGCAATTGCTCTTAGGGGTTTGCAAATAAGATCAAATTTTGAATTCTGTGTCTACTTAGATAATTCTAAGTTTTATCTGATTCATCCCTATGATATACTTTTTAAATTTTTATTTTACTTGATTTTTTTAAAGAGAGAGGGACAGTGAAAGAGTAAGAGAAAGAGAGAATCAATTTTATTTAGTTATTCATGTGACTTTCATTGCTCTGACACTTCATTGTGTATGTGGTGCTGGGGTTCGAATCTGGGTCCTTGCATATGCCAGGCAAGCACCCTAACTGCTGAGCCACTGTTCCAGCCCCACTTTTTTATTTTTTAATTTATTTTAAAAGAGAGGGAGAGAGAGAGAGAGAGGGAGAATCAATTTTATTTAGTTTCTCATGTGGCTTTCATTGCTCTGAGACTTCGTTGTATACGTGGCGCTGGGGTTTGAACTCACGTACTCGTGTGTGCTAGGCAAGTGCCATAACTGCTGAGCCACTGCTCCAGCCCCACTTTTTTATTTTTTAAAGAGCGAGAGGGACAGTGAGAAAGAGAGACTCAATCTCATTTAGTTTTTCATGTGGCCTTCGTTGCTCTGACACTTTGTTGTGTTTGTGGTGCTGGGGTTTGAACCCATGTCCTTGTATATGCTAGGCAAGCACTGTAACTGCTGAGCCATGGTTTCCATGGTTCTAGCCCCTATCATATACCTTTTTTTTTTTTTTAAAGAGGGATAGTGAGAGAGAGAGAAAGAGAGAAGCAATTTTTTAAATTTAGTTTTTCATGTGGCTTTTGTTCTGACACTTTGTTGTGTACGTGGTGCTGGGGTTTGAACTCGTTTACTAGTGCATGCCAGGCAAGCTCTGTAAACGCTGAGCCACTGCTCTAGCCCCTCATATATGTTTAAAAAGAATTTACAGTGTACATTGAACTCTGACTGGCAAAATATTGTGTTATTCTTAAATCAATGTATATAATTTTTAGTTATTGCATAGAGTTGAGAATATAAGTCTTGGGGCCAGGCAGACTAAATCTGAATACTGGTTTCTTCACTCGGTTAGCTGTGTGACCTTGGTCAAGTTCTTTAACTTCTCTCTATGTCAGTTTACGCTTCAGTGTAATGGAGGTCATGTTAGGAAATGGTTCATTTTTCATGAGTGTTAAATAAGTTAATGCACAAGTACTTTGTATAGCACCTTGCACAAAATAGATAGTTACTCAATATTAACTACTATTTGTCTATTTTGTTCTTCTATTTTTAACTTTTAGAATATTACATGTGCAGATTTTCTCAGGTTTCACTAATTTGAATACCAAAACAAGATGTAGAGGAGAATTCAAGTGAGCTAAAAAAAAAAACCATTCATAGAAACAAGAATCAGTCTATCTGAGTTAGTGTTGGATTCATAAAGGGTCTACTGTAGCATCCTACCAAGTGGTCATCCTGGGTGTGCGTAAATCTTAAAAGATGAGGAATTCACCTTTTCTTGAGGCAGTCCATTCCATTTGTACAGCTTCAGTAAGAAGTTATCCATATATGAAACTGAAATCTGTTTCTAGTTTCTATTGCTTCTAGCTCTTTTGGGAAAGCACAAAGCAAATTTAACCTTTCAATTATCACCATCTAAATATTTGAAGATACCCTTTACATGGTGTCTACCTTTTTTCCATGTTCCTCTTTAAAGACAAAAAAAAAAATTGAGATTCATGATTTCAAACATTTCCCCCATTCCTCTCTTTCTCTCTCTCTCCTGGTATTTTTAAAAAAGTTATTTGCCTATAGTAGTTTTAATCGATCAAGTGGTTGCTATGTATACTTTTATTTTTTATTGAATTCCAGAATCTAAAAATTTCTGCATATTTTATAGATAGTGAATGATGAAATATTTGAAATGTTAAAGCACACTGGCAGGGAATTTACCTTTTTGCAGAAAACCTTTTCAGGAGGCAGACTTTTTTTTTTTAAGAGAGAGAGAAGGAAAGAGTGAGAGCAAGAGAAAGAATCAATTTTATTTATTTTTCATCTAGTTCTGGTTTCTCTGACAATCACTTGTGTAGTGTGGTGCTGGGCTTCGAACTTGGGTCCTTATTCATGTCAGGCAAGTGCTCTAACCAATGAGAAACTGCTCCAGCCTTGCACAGACCCTTTTTAAGGTGGTGACACATTATCTAAAATATCTGATGTTTCTTAGACATGGGAGACATGGTCAATTTTTGAATCAATGATAAAAAAACCATAATTTTAGTGTACAACTCTCCTTTTACATTGATTGTAGACTTGAAAAGTTCATCCAACTTAGAGTTCTTTAAAATCTGAACTGTAATTATTTTGATTTCTCTCACCATCATTAGGAATACAGGTCCGAAAGAGTTTCAGGTGTGCATACCCATTGCCTGGTAGAGGCAATTGACCACGTATGAGCAGGTTTGGCACATTCTTTCAATAAAGGATGGGTGTTAACATCTAACTCATGTGTGTTTTAGTATATGGATTATTTTAAATAAAGTATGTGAACTGAGTGTAATACTTTGCACAAAGTAATTGCTTAGCTAAAAAAGTAGTAGGACTCATGAATCTCTGGCTCAGAAGGAAACCTCATTTAATAATATTTTGTTAATATCCCAGACATTGCAAAATACTCCATATCTGTTCCTAAGTGTGTGATATTATCAAAGAAGCTAGAAATATAAAATTTGCCCATCATTCACCATCCTTCACTTGGTGAAATTTCACTTTCCAGAAATAATTTGTTGATGGTTTGGTATGTGCTGTGTCCTTCCATATTATTTTGTTTTCATAAATGTGTGTGTGTATAAAATGTACAACTGGTACAATATGAATAGATACATATATATCTAATATATATGTGTGTGCTGTTTTATAATTGTAATCATATTACATTTTGCTGTGCAATCCATTTTATTTGATATTACATAGACATCTCTCCATGGACTAAAAATGGACATACCTCATCTTTTTAAAAGCCACACAGTGCTTCATTACATGGATGCAGTGTGCTTTATTTAATGATCTCTTAATGACAGACATTTAGAATATATTCATTTACTTGCTAATGTAAGCAAGTCAATAGTAGAAAGTCTTGGACAGAGATTTTTGCACCATTATGTAAACCTTGGGGATGCTTTGTTAAAAGTGAAATTGCTGGGTCAAAGGGCAAGTGTATTCACATTAAAATAGCTATTACCCAATTGTCACTCAAAAATTTATGTGAAAGTTCACCTCTACTCACAGGGCATCAATTTATGCTTTCATCACTAGAAGAACATTTGTTGTTCCTACACTCTTCCCAGTGCTGTGCAGTATAAATTTTTTTCTTAAGTTTTTGCCAATTTAGTGAAAAATGATAGCCTATTCTTGTTTTAGTTTGCATTCTATAACTATGAATCACATTGAGCATCTTAAAACACATTTATTGGCTATTCATATTTCTTTTTCTGTGAACCTGCCAGTTGAATTCATTGCCCATTGTTCTATTGGATTGCCAGTCTTTTTCTTATTGATTTAAAAATCAATAATGTATTTAGATCTCTGTTGCAAAATTTGTTTTCCAGTTTGTTGTTTAGAGGGAAGCTAGCTATTTAATGATTATTTGATTATCAGAGACAGCATGCTACCATGGAAAGAGTGCTTAGACTATAGAGAGAGGGCATATATGAGGTCTGCCTCTGTTTCTTTCTCTTACTTGTTGCATGATTTTGGTTCCCCTCTGTAAAATGAGGTACTAACAGGTGACCACAAAAGTGCAACAAACACTAAATGTGATAATGTCAATGAGGAGATTCTCTAAGCTTTGCAGATACATGCAACACATTTTTGTGATATCCATGGAATAAGAGAAGAGGAAAGTTTGCTTGTCTGATTCAACCTTGAAATTCTTGTGACTTGCCTCATGGTTTCCAAGCCAGCCTTGTCTTCAGGTTAAAGGAAAGTTGCATTAAATCCTTTCTACTCTGCATTGGTCAGGGATCATCTGTAGGATGGAGCTTATTTCTGTGCCCTGTGTTTTATCTATTTTGTTCTTGAGAGCACTGAGACATAAGGTGACAAGAAAGTAAGGACTTGGAAATCATGTTATAAAGGTTAGGAAAGCTTATCTGGGAAAAAAGAGCAAGTTATAAGGATTTAATATTTTTCTTCAATATATTACAGTTAATTTTCTGGGACAGGGTATAGGATTTTTCTTTATTGTCTGACAGAGAACAATAAGTACTTAGAATCATCATTAATTTGGGACCCCTATAAGAAAGATATTTCTAACAATAATGTTTAACAATGGAATGTGCTATCTCAAAATAGTAGTTGCCTCATTACTGGATGTATTCTAACAGTGGTAGAATTTCTGTGTTAGAGGACAGTGATTTCTGAGACCCATCATGTGTGTGTCTTTTCCACTCAGTTCCATTTATTCTCCTTACAATTTCTGAGACCATGATATTTGCTTAGTCCTCTGTTAGATGTGACTTATATATAAACAGGTAAGATTGGATCAAGAGCTTATCCTTGTAGAAAAAACAAATTGTAGGAGAGTAGTATGTTAGTCAGCTTTCCATGACTGTGACAAAATACCTCGCATAAACAACTTAAAAGGAGGAAAGATTTATTTTGGCTCATGGTTTTAGAAGTTTCAGTCCTTGGTTACTTGGCTATTACTTTTGGGCTTATGGTAAGGCAGTATATTATGCTTGAAGTGCACGGCAGAGGTTGAGGTGCATGGGAGGAAAAAGAGGAGAGGTCTCAGGCCACAGATAGCCAATTCCATTACTCTGGGCCCCAAATGAGGCAAAATATCATGATGGAAGGGCATGGAACAGGAAAGCATCTCAGGACATAGCAATCAGGAAACAGAGAGAGAGAACTCTGCTCACCAGGAACAAAATATAAACCCCAAGGCCACATCTCCAGTGATCCCCTCCTCTAACCATAGCCTATTTGCATAGAGTTACTACCCAGTTAATTCATATAAATGGATTAAAGCACCATTTAGTTTAAAGATCTCATAACCCAGTTATTTCATCCCTAAACTTTTTTGCATTGCTTCACACATGAGCTTTTGGAGGACACCTCATATCTAAACCATAACACATGTATAAAATATATATATATATATATAATAGATACTTGTTTTACTTGTTCAAGAGTTTAATAAAATGCTCATTCTGTATGAAGCTTTCTGGTTTTGCTTTAACTCATGACACTAAAATCTATGTTGTTAAGTATTGTTGCAGTTTATCTGTTTTCCATTTAACATTTCGTTGTGTGTATATACTACAATTTCTTTCATTCTCCTGCTTAAAAGCACTTGATTTTGTTTTCAACATTATGAACAAATATTGCTGTATATGCCCACTGATACTTCTGCACAAGAGTTTCTTTAGTAGTAATACAAGTGGAAATGTTGAGTCATCAAGGTATGTAAATGTTTAAATTTTCAGGATAAGTTGTTTTAAGAAGTGTTTGTATCTTTGATTATATTCAAGGTAGCTTACTTTGCTAGAATATATTTTCCTAAATTACATTACCCATATGCCCCCAAATCCATAATGGCATTCTGATCAAATGATTCTCAATAGTACGTTTAAATTTATCCAATGACTGGTGATCCAGTCATTTAAAGTTCATCTCCTATCATTCCCCCTTAGGAACATTTCACACCAATAAAGATTGTGACCTCATAGTCTCACTTGCGTTCCCGTCTAATCTGGCCTTCTTGTCTTTCTTATTAATCTCAATCTATTTATAGCAGAGGATTTAAGAATGTAGACTCTGGATCTCCACTTTACCACTACTAACTGAGAGACCTTATTCATCTTAGTGTCTGTTTCCCCATTTGTGTAATGCAGATAACAGCATACCTTACCCTAAAGGTTTGTTGTGAGGATTAAATTAATGAACATGAACAAACATTTTAGAATAGTAAAGACTAAATACGTTTTTGATATTTTGTTATTATCCCAACACAGGCTTTTTTCTAAGAGTACTTTATGACTAAAGTAATTTTATGTTGTGTTGCAATTTCATAAATAATGCATCATGAGAGTAGTTCAAGTTGGGTTTGTTCATGAATAAATGAAATAAAATAGAGTATGGAGTTGGTCTCATGTTCTGAAAGCCTTGATTTGGAAGAGCATCTACCATATACAAAAAAAACTCCACTTGGCTACTGATGTCCTTGGCATGACAATAAGTTATGACACAGACCTTACACAAAGCCTAAACAGTTCATCTTGGAACTTAAATCCTAAAGATATAATTTGGGACATAGGATAGAAATCAGTCTCCAAAATACAGAAATCTGGTAGTTGACCATTTTCCTAACACTGCATAGGGCTCCATAATTCTACAGACTGGATTGGGTTAAAGGAAGTGCCTCTTCTTAGAGAATATTCCGGTAAAAAGGAAAAAAACCATGGAGTCCTGGGTCAAACCTGAAGGAGGCAGTAAAAGCTAACCATCCCACCACTGACATTCACTCTTTAGCCCCTTACTCTAACCAGGAGCTCCTTTCTCTAGATGGTGTTCTCTCCCAATAGGGCTAACATGTCTGAGTTTATTGACCAACATTAACTGTCATAGAATAGCTACAGGACACTGGATAGCTCAGTTAATCTAAGACATGTCTTCTTCGATTGTGTGCTATAACATTATTCTTGTAAGTACCATTTTCTAAAGGACTTCTGCAGCAATGGAAAAAGCCATAAATTGCTTTCCATCGCTAGGAAAAGTCATGTGTCTGTTTAAGAATATAAGCATCTTCAGAGAGCTATTTGTGATTGCAGCATTTTCAGACTCAATAGAGCCACATAATAAAGCAAACTCTCTCTTAGTATTTGAGTGTCCTCTCCCTGCAGTTTGAAGCACACAGATGAAGATAAAGATACACTGGAGAGGAAAACATATTTCTCCCAGAAGCAGAATAGGGTATGTGAAGTGTTGAAGGACCGAAAAAAGGGATAATGATTAGAATTTCAGGTATTCTTGAGCTATTGGATCAATTCAAAACACATGAGTGTTTCAAATTTTAGAGAATACTATAAATGAAAAAAAATTTTCTGTGCACATTTACATTTAAATATTGCTGACTTGGAGTTTCAACAAAGCAGTTCACATTGCCATGCACTGGAGATGGCAAGATTTGCATTATTGCTGAATCTGTCCATGTACTGAGCTCTTAAATTCAGTTTAAAAACATCTATGAATCTTAAAATTTTATGAAAATTATTATATTCCTATTATATAGACATGTAGTATAAAAAAAGGAAGCTACGGTATCAAGTATGTTTTGAAAAATTAAGGAAAATGGGCCAGAGTGGTGGGTCAGCAATAGTGTGCTTTCCTGGCGTGTGCCAAGACCCAGGTTCGAATACATACACAACTGAGTGTTGGAAGAACTAAGACCAGATGCAAAAATAAATAAAATTGATTCTCTCTCCCCCAGCCCTGCTCTCTCTCTTTAAAAAAATTAAGGAAAAAAAAAGCACTTTAAATATAATAACATTTATAAGTAAGTATTTTAAAAGTGTCACTAGCTTGTTTAGCCATAATTACAGAATGGTCTAGAATGCCACAAACCTGGACAAGGGAGGAAAAAGTCAGTTTTCCATAAGGACTGTTAGTTGGAATTTTCTGTTTTTATTAGCAGGAAAAAAAGACCTAAACCTGAGAAACAGGATGTCATCCTTCATCTTTTTGTGCTAATCTTTCAACTCACTTAAGAATTAAAATAATTCATAGCCTTCTTAAGTCAGTAAGAGGATTCTCAACATGCTTAGAATGAAGAGATCAGGATGGCAATTCTTTAATCTGAACAAGTAATTTATAGCATTAGAAAAAGTCCAGGTTCTTGACTATCTTCACTTCAGAGAAAGGCAAAATTAAATTACAAGAAGAAAAAAGAACCAAGAGTCTGCTCTATTTTAATTGCTTAATAGATTTCAATAATGATTGAAAGCAGGTTAAAGCAATTCTCAGCTCTTTGCCTTTGATATACATGAGAATTCTTTGTACATATTGGCTAAATCACTGTGAAATACCCAGAAGTTTGGTACTAGAATGCAAACATCCGCTTTTATAAATCAGGTAGTGGTTTTTTTGAAAGGTACATCATATTGCTATCGTCTAAAGATGCTTCCATTTCACTTTATGACAATGACAGCAACTCAGTTTAAGTGTATAATGGTCCAAGCCAGCCATCCATAGCAGCAAAATCTTAATAGCAACCTTATCTGGAATGCTGACTAGGAACTCAACCGCAGAGACCATCAGAGCCTCTTTAGTTTACTAAACAATTGGCTTTAATCTTTAAAACTGTTAAGCAGTGGGGGGCAGATAGGCACATTAGCATAGCTTTATTTTTTATAAGTAGCATTTAATATACTATATTTGGGTACCATTGGGCTAAGCATCTTATGTCAAAGAGTTTTAGACTTGAGTAAACAGTACAAGGATTTCTTTTTTCTTGAAAGGCAAGACACAATGCTTGCCTTTCCACAATGGGTGCATATTGGGGTATTAGGATTTGCATATCAGTGAAGGTTGATGGCAAAAACCTTGAGCCTGTTTCCTTAGGGAAACGTAATACTCCTTGACATAATTTATGTTACAATAAGAAGAAAACTATTAAGAAGAAATTTTTTTTCAGTTCAACATAGAAACATAAGCTTCAATAAGTTCAAGTACTCTGCTTGGAGCATGAAGTAGTGCTGTAGCCCCACCATGATAGCTCTTCATCTGCTCTGTGGTTTTTCATATTTAAGAAATTTCTTTTATTATTGCATGAGAAGAACCCTAATGTGAAATTCAGATAGCCTCTTTCTCAAGAAAGCAAATATATATCTTTATTGTTGTAGTATGTGTTTGGATAACATGGAAGAAAGGGCTTAAATTGAAGAGCTGAACTGAGATGATTTTTAAATGATTTACGGGGCTCCTCACTCTGGGTTATGCGGGGTTGATCTGTAGGGTACACCACATACACACTGCACACCTTCCTGGAGCATTAGGCTTCCTTGATGATAAGAAATACAATTACTATTTTTATATTTAAATAGGCACAAATATATTAAGAATATGTTCAATTTACCAGATCTTTAAGTAAAACATAAGACTTTTAAAGAAAGTTCACATTTATGCTGCTTTGCTTCAGAGGTGGGTTCTCAGGCCCCCAGGGATAAGAACAGTTGCCTTTCAGTTAAGAGTATTTTGTACGGAAGTTATGAAGAGGACTGCCTTGAACAATAGGGAACAACATCTATGGTCTGTGGAAAGCATGAGGTTAAATTATAACTTAAGGCCAAAGAGGAAAAAAAAATCTAAATCTAATTTTGCCTCAAAGTACATTCTGATGAAACTTTTTCTTTAATTGCAAGTAGCACAAGAAAAAATAACAGGTTTTGAATTCTTGGCTTTGTGTTTCAAATGTAATAATGCTACTTTAGAATTATGTGAGGTATTATTTGGAGAGAGTATATTTATCAGCTTGCTTCACACTTTGTATATGACCTTTCCTGATTTGCTTCTTATGTTTTGGGGGAGTATTTTTTTTTAAATAATCATTATCTACCATCTCAGCTATTAAGACTCTTCCACGGTATTGACTCATTAGATGGTTTAACTGTTTTGACTGAATTGCTGATATGTATGTATATAATTTCATTGTAAAAGAAATCAGTATAGGCAAAGGTATTGTATACTCTGACTTTGAATATATTCCCATCAGTGAATGTAATTTCTATGAGAGAACATTAACTTTATTGATGATCTTTTCCATCTTAATATAATTTTATCAAACAATCTCTTAGTCAATAACAGTGTGATAAGCTGAGTACTATGTGTCATGGGAGATATGAGGGAAATATCAGACCCTGACCCTGATTCCAAGGAGTCTCTAGTCTATTACGGGAATGAGGTTAAGATGCAGAAAACAATTTTTGGAAAAACAGCTATTGGAATAGAAGTTCAGAAAGGCATGTGCTGAGGAAGACAGAGGCTTTCTTTATAACTTATTTGATAACATCTAGCAAAGAGTACACGTTCTAATGTTGAACCAGCAATGGCCACAACTGCGGCTTCTCACGTTTTTTTTCTGCATTCTCTGTTTTCTAAACAGCTTTCAGTTGATCCTCACAACAGTTTTGTGATGTTGGGAAGCCTTTTGCTTCCATTTAACAGGGGAAGAAACTAAGATTTGTAAGACTCAATAATTTGTCCAAGTCCGTTGTCCTAAAAAGTGGTATAGCAGTACTTGACCTTACGCCACTAATTCCAAGATCAGAGATATTTTCTTAGAAGTCTTGCTGTAAGATTTCATGACAATTAAGTCCTTTATAAATAGGATTTTGTACTTATAAATATGACCTTTACATCCACATTAAAGGGAATATACTGTGGAACTCACTCTCATTCTTTCTAGATGCTCAGAAATGTACAAAATAATTATTTCTCAAAATTCAAAGAGGAAAAGTTGAAATATAAATTTGGGGATTGCTGTGATCCTCTCTGGTAAATTCAGTGTTGCATGGCATAGTAATGACCCTGAATAGTGCCAAAAGTAAATTCATTTGTTTATGGGTTTCTAAAACTTAATTGGACTTGGAACTTTTTTTTTCACCCTACTTCTTAACAGTTTCTTTGTTAATACTGAATTAGAGCTCATTTTTAGCAATCACTTTTAGTTAAGAGTAGCGTTAAAAAAAATAAACCTGGTTTGAAATTCCCAATTCCAAATTGGAGAGTAAATGCCTGGAATATGAATCTTATTCCCCTTTATCTTTGAAGTTTCCTGAAAAGAAAGCAGAGGATCTTTCAGTTTCATTTTCCCTTCTGCTTCCATCCTTTGGCTGCTGCTCCAGAGCTGTTAACCACCATGCTGTGATGGTTTGAAATAAGCCAGCCTTGCTATGAAAAACTTTGATAGATTCAACATCTCTTTATTTTCCTCCCTGTAGTGATCATTGTGGCACAAAATGATTTTTGAGGTTATGGGATAAGAAAAAAGTTCTATGAAAGCAGGTCTTATTGATCCTATTGCAGGAGGTCTTATCACCGAGGATGGAAGATGCGGTTACTGAACTGCTTTTTACCAGCCTATGAAGAGTCGATGAATTAAGTTGAAAAGAATGGGCTTAGATCATAAATCTGTTCTTTGGGGAAATTACAGATTCATGTTCTTTGAAGATATTATTTCTTCAAAGTTCTTAATTTGTGTTTATTCATTTTCCCCAGTTGATTTCAGGTACAAAGATAAGAAGAAAAAACTTAATTCTTGATTGTAGCCATGCCTGGTCAGTGATTAGTATAAAACTGCTTTCAAAGTTTTCCAAGATTGCTTTTAAAAATAACCATCTTTTACTGCCTTCATTGGAATTCCTTTGTGTGTCTGATATTTGTATAAATCTTGTTACTTTGTGAAAGTTTTTAAAATAAATCTTGAAAATGAAAGGCTGAAAGAAAATTCACCAAAATATTAATCCTGGTTTTCTTGGAAAGCATAATGGTGTGTGATTTTATTATTTTTTCTCATACCTTATGTATTTTTTCACATTTTCTACAGTTACTATAATGTCATATGTTACTATAAGATCAGAAAAAGTTACTAAAATTACATAAACTTTAAAATTAGGGTTCTATTTTTTCCTGAACTTCAGACATGATTTGAAGGTTTTTGGTTTTCCCTTTACTACCTTTAAAAAGAATGGAGGAGGCAAGGTAAATATATAATATTTCCAAAAGTAATGCCTTGCTAAAATCAAATGATCACATAATGATGATTAAATATCTAGGTCTGCCTCCAATAAAGAAATGAGAAATGGCCTAATTACTGTAGTTTGCCAGTAAAAACCTATTCATTTATCATTTCACCGAGCATTATGACCAGAGTTTTACAAATAGTGTATTTTTCAATCTATAATTTCCCTCCCTCATAAACTGAGCTTTCTGTTGAGCAGACATGAGGGATTCAACTGGCATCCGCTAAGAAGAGCCCTCCAGCCTTTCCACAGAGTGCTGGGGGAGACCCCATGGATTTACATGCATCAGGTCTTAGGAGCTGTTGCCCTGAACGATCTGAGTGCAGACATCTGTCTCTCCCCTCTTACACTTCTCATGTGGATTTGTTTCCATATAAATTTGTTCTCCCATTGGTTTTGACACAGGTAAGGCCAGAAAGACTTTACAGGAAAAATATGAGTAGTCAGTCAAGAGAGTTTCCCATCCCCTTGAGAGAGACTAAAAATAAGTTTATATGAAAAAGTACAATTTTTCTTTGAAGATATATGAAAACTATTGTCTGTATTTAATATATCCCTGAGATCATTCCTTAAACTCCATACTTAGGTGCTAAATTTAGCCAGTCTAGTTTGACATGATTTAGTTGAAGTTTCCTAAACTTTTCAGTGTCTGTCTATTCATAAGGCTAATAAATCTTGATGACAAGACAAATTTCCCAGTAAAGTCAATATTGAATTATCCTGAATTCGATGATATGGTTTGTGGACTGTCTTGACCCCTTGTTTCTCTTCCATTTCTTTCTAACCATTTGAATTGATGTTCTTTCATGAAATACCATAAGAAAATGGGAAAATTATAAAATATATATAATTTGCTAAGCCAATGCAAAGGGTAGGATATTTCTCTCCATATGTATTTTAGAAGAAAAGAGAAGTCATAAAGAAGAAGGCATATTACTAATGATGTGGCAGTAATTATCTTTGGATTATCTAGTTGTCATGTTTTGATGTATTTTTCCCAACCTTTCTTTACAATCTTATCTCCCAAAGCCCCTCAGATACATCCTAGACTCAGTTCTATAAATTTTTTAATGGATAGATACATTAGTAAGGGTTCTTTAGAGAATCAGAATCAAAATAGTGTATATACAATATACATATATATATGACAATTCCTCAATTCCTTAAATGAAGTATTAAATGAAATATTAAATGAAACACACACACATATGTATATATATATATATTTCATTTAATACTTCATTTAAGGAATTGAGGAATTGGCTCATGAGACTATGGAAGCTGAAAAGCCCAGACCTGGCAGTGTGAGCTGGCAGGCTGGAGACGCAGGTAAGAGCAGATGCTACAATGCCAATCTCAGGGCTTCCTGTTGCACAATTCCTTTTTTGCTTGAGGGAGGTCTTTTGTTCTATGCAGGCCTTCAACTGATTGCATAAGACCCATCTATATCATGGAGGGCAACTCGTTTTACCTGAAATCCTTTAATTTAAATATTAACCTTATCTAAAAACAATCTCAGAAACATCCAGGTTATAGTCTGCCCTTATCCACAGTTCCTTTTTTTTTTTTTTTTAGATTCAGTTATCCAGGATAAACTGCAGTCCAGAAATGCTACATAGAAAATTTCAGAAATAAACAATTCATGTGTTTAAAACTGTGTGCTATTATGCATAGCGTGAAGGAATCCTGCTTTGTCCCATCCAGGATTCAAATCATTCCTTTGCCCTGCATATCCATGCTGTCTACCCTACCCACTTGTTAGAAGCTTCAGAGCCATCTTGGTTATTACACCAACTGTTGTGGTATCCCAGTGTTTGGGTTCAAGTAACCTTTAAATAGTAGCCAAATGTGAAGTTGTAAGACCTACATCATCCACCTCTCTGCATCCCAACTTGTAGGCATTGTATCATCTCACATCATCACAAGAAGAATGAGTCGAGCAAAATCAGACATTGAGAGCAGAAATATTCACATAACTTTTATTATAGTACACAGTTATAATTGTTCTTCTAATTTTAGTTATCATTGTTAATTTTTTACTGTGCTTAATTTATTAGTTAAATTTTATTGTAAGTGTATGTATATGTAGGAAAAATATGGTGCCATAAATATGTAGTTTTAGGCGTCCACTGGGAGTCTGAGAATATATCTCCCACAGATGAGGCCAGTTCCTGACCCAATATGTGATCATCAGGGCTCATACAAGTTGATACATAAAAGTAATCATCAGGGAAAACATATTTTAATAAATATTCCCATGAGATTTTGATACCACCTTCTTTTCCCTGAAGTAAAAAAATACAACCAAACCCCATTCCCTTCAACACAGTTGAAAACTGTTTGCTTTAGCTATGTTGTATGAATTCTCTGAATATTGTCCTCCTCACGGAACTGTGTCTGACTTTGCTGTTTTCTCATTTATAATATTTTTTCCACCACTTTTCTTCTTGGCTTTCTCCTATATGCCACCTGTCTTCAAGAATTAGCTTAAGTACAGACTTTTTTTTTTTTTTTTAGATCCCACTTCTGTCCTCTTTGCTCCCACTGTACCTGAAATGTCTTTTTTTTTTTTTCAGCACAAGGGATATATTCTGTGGCAATATTTGTCTCTTCCATTAGCATGTGAATTCCTTGGCACAGTGATTTATTTATCTTTGTATCCTCTCACCTAACAGGATCCAGGAAGACTTAGGTTCACAATGAACACTGATTGAATGATTGTTTTTATCTGATGACTGGATTGTGAGTCTGAAGGCCATTTATCACAAGTTTTGCAGGTGTGGTTGGAGAGAAAAGAGTTTTAAGACAATGGTGGACATGGACTGTATGCCCTTATTCGGCTAGTCCATTTGGGTCATCCTGGTCAACATTTTGAGAGGAAGTGGGAAACAGAGAGAGCTGGAGTAGGTATTCTGATATCACATATCAGTTATTTTGTTTTTTTTTTCCCTTATGGTCATCCTTAATGTGTCCTATGCACTTAATAGGTAATAAAGTAATACAATATAAAACGAATATCTGCTTTTAACAATCTGCTTTTATGTTTGTTTCACATAGAATGATGAAATTCCAAGAAATTAAGTATTTTCCATATCATTTACCACCTGCATTTATATATCAAGCTCCTGTATCAATCCAAATAACTTAACGGGGCCTCCCTGCCCTTGTAGGCTTTCATGTAGCTTGATGTTTAAGGACTCCATGGTTTGGAAGTTATGGAGTTGAAGTCACCAACTGTTTATTACATGGAAAAAAACACTAAGTCAGGGGAACAATATGCATTTTATCAAGACAACAGAAAATGGGTGCAGAGGTGCAGAAATTAGGTGGGATGCAGTTACATTTATACTGGTTGCATTTCAGATATTTTGGATTTAAACTTTTCAAAGGTCTGAGTCACCATACCAAATTTCCTCAAAACCTTTTTAATGTGCATAATTGAGTGCTCAGTTGGATGCTGTACTCTACAATCCTGATTTCCTTCCTAATTGCACAAGTGGCTGAGTTCTTACAATGCCATATTTCTGTTCATTTGCATTTACACAATATACTTCACCATGTGCCTCAAATGCACTATTTGAATGTGGAGTTCTGCCTCTGTCTTTAGGATTCTTATAATGGCCAGGTCCACGAATAGAGCAAGGCTGAGGGGAGTTGCTATAATCTCAATATGAGACTGTCTTGTTACAATCGGCCAATATTCAGCTGGTTTCCGAGGTGATGCTGAGCAGTAATTCAAATGGAAGAACACAGCAATAAGTAGAGGGAAAGAACACCCAAGGTGATCATTTAGAAATCGTTTTCAGGTCAGAATAAAAGAACATGGGATTTGTTTTGTTTTATTCCAAACACCATATAATCAAAAGGGTCTCAGACTCCCTAGGAGTTCACCGCATGGGGTTGCTTTATACAACTGTTGAACAAAGCTGGAAAGAATTCTTGCCTTGCATTCCCTTCCTAACCCATATACTTGTTTTCAAATAAAATGAAGGGGTTTCTCCAGTCAAATAATATAATTTCACCAAATGCTATAACTTCAGTTTCAATGGAAGAGCTGTTCAAATATAGCACACAACAGAGATAGCAAGGCATATTTGTATTGTGGTCTATCATATGCATTACATTTTGGATTTTGAACGTATTCTGCTTTCAGATTAACTAACTAAGCAAGAGTTCCTGGGTTGTTCTGGATGCAACCAGATATGGAGGAGTTCTGATGGGCTGATTCTGTATTGACTTGTGCCAAATATCCTGTATGGCAGGGTGCCTCAAATTCTACACTATTGTTGTGGGTGGCAGCTTAGTGCACTGGAGGATATTTAGTAGGATCCCTGTCTCTGTACAGTAGATGACAGTAGCACTCCCCCAGTTAGGACAACCAGAAATATCTCTAGACATTGCCAAACACTCCCTGGGTGCAAAATTGCCCAACTGAGAGCCAGTTCTCTAAAGTAACAATTTTGGTGGTTATGATCAGCCTGCTTAGGTTATCTTTTTACTCAGATAGTATAAAATCTAATCTAATCTAATGAGATGTAATAGATAAAATAGCTGGGTCTGACTTATATTATGGAGACTGAACATTCATTGACTACCTCCAGTTTATAGCCAAAATGACCCAGAGTTTTAGTTTATGGCAGTGATTTTTCTCACCATGGTATGCATAGCGTATTAGTCAGAGTTCTTCAGAGAAACTAAACCAACAGAATAGGAGATAGATAGGGGAGGAGACTTATTATGGAACTGTCTTGTGCTTATGAAGGCTGAGCATATCATGGTATGCTGTCTATAGGCTGGATGTCCAGGAAAACTGGTGGTGGAATTCAGTCCAGAGCCTGAAGACCTGAGAACCAATGGCGGGAGGATTTTTGGTAAGGCGTGGGTGTGAGGGGGCACCAGTGTTAAGTCTCAGTGCCTGAAGACCTATACTCTCACATCCAAGGGCAGGATATTCTGTCTGGATGCCATAGCTAAAGGGTAGAGAGAATTCACCCTTTCTCCATCTATTTGTGGTATTCATACCCTTAATGGATGGTATGATTCCTGCCCACATTGATGAGAGTGATTCTTTTTACTCAGTCTATTAAGTCAAATGCTAATCTCTTTTGGAAACACCCTCACAGACAGACAGACCCAGAAATATATATATATATATATATATATATATATATATATATATATATATATATATTTATTTATATACACACCAGTTTTCAGGGTGTCCTTTAGCCGAGTCAAGTTAATATAAAATTAATCTTTATACCTGGTCTGTGATCTCAGACTTCCTTAACTCTCTTAATGCAGAGCAAATATAAGCATTTCCTTCCAACCTCATAAGTTTTCAAGCAAAGAACATTTGATTCCATAAATCAAACCAAGTCCAAATAGATTATTGCCATTACTTTGAAATATTTGGTTTATCAATAGGGCATCCCCAGTGATGCTGCTCTGTAATATATCCAATTAGAATAAAAATCTTCTACTTTTTGATGATTCACAAGTTGGCTTTATAAATCTGTAGTCACCTGAAGTTATAAACCCAGAATTTATGAATCCTGCCAGCAAATCTTAGCAGCCTGCTTTTGATTTATAAGTCTCTCTTCTTTTTAATGGTAGTTGTAGCCAAATGGTTTTTATTGTTTTCTAAGTCCAAAAATTAATTTCCATATCCTTAAATGGGTTTACAAATCTTAATATAGATTTACAAGTCCTGAAAGAGATTTTAAAATCATGCCAATAAATCCTAAATAAAAAGTCTTGATTTACAAACCTTGCTTTTGCACCTGGCTTTCCAGGAAGTGATTTATAAATGAGGAGTTGAGCAACCCCTGGCAGAGTGAGCCTGTTCTCTCTCTGGAAGTCCTACTCTCCGCGTTGAATGGCACAGGCCTGATTTACAGGGCAGCAGCCTGGAGCTGGCCAAGGCTCCTCTGACTCTGATGTAGGTGTGCTGGGGAGAAAAAAGGGCCACATCTCACTGGCTGGTTAAAATGGCCACTAATTAGACTGAAAACAGTAAGCCATTCATCTTTGTCAGAAATGGAAAGTGGCATCATCCGGATAATGGAGACCCTCAGTTCTACCTGAGTGAAATGCCTGAGATACATACAAGACTTTGGGTATGAATCTAGTCAACATTCACTCTTACGTATCCACCTAGCCTAGAGCCTATGTCAGAGTGGAGGATGTGTCACCCCTCAGATGGAATTGACCAGGGCATCTGCACCTTGTCCCCTTACACATCATGCTGCTGAAGATGTTTGGTCTGAGGAAGGAAATACACCAAACTGGTAAAAGTGGTTTTTCTGGGAAATGGTGAGTGTCAGGGTTGAGAGGAAAAGAAATGAAAATGTTAGCTTATTTATGCTTGGGCTATTTGTGTGACTTTCACAGTGACCACATCAGAAAGAAAGTTTACCAGGAATATAAGGAAAATAAGTACCTATTATAACCTCTCATCACACAAGGGTCCTTCATTAGCTGGCATTCTGTTTGCATTCTTTTTTTAAAAAATAATCTTTATTTATTTATTTATTTTTTTGAGACAGGGTCTTACTAAGTTGCTGAGGCTGGCTTTGAACTTGTGATCCTCCTGCCTCAGCCTCCTGAGTTGGCTGAATTACATATGTGTGCCATTGTACCCGACCATTCTGGTGCATTTTTATTAGTCTCCACTTCTATTTATAAAGCAGTTTGGGGGGCTAGAGAAGTGGCTTGGTGGTTATGGTGCTTGCCCAGCATGTGCAAGTATGCAAGTTCGAACCCCAGCACCACATACCACAATGAAGGAGCAACAAAAGCCACGTGACAAACTAAATAAAATTGACTCTCTCTCTCTCTCTCTCTCTCTCTCATTTTTGTCACTGTCCCTCTCTCTTAAAAAAAAAGCAGCTTGGAGTCCTTAGAATCCTTCCATTCAATTCTTTCTGCTTAGCTTATTCAGTTTCATATGACTCAGGCAAAACAGTAGTCATATTTCAGGTGTGGAAATGGAAGCTCCAGAGGCATGAACAATATTTGGACCAGCTTTGGAATTCTGGCTTCAAAACTAGGACTCTTTCCCTGATGTCATGTATCATACCACATGCAGATCTCCTCACTACAGGGGTCTGCAGTACATTTTGACTCCTTTGTCCTATTATCCTACCTGCCTTCGAATAAAAGATGTTTTGCCTCTATCTGTGATCCTATTGAAGTTCTATCAAGGATGATCTTCTTGGAAAGATTACTAGCTATTAATTTCTCTCTGGCTCATTCTGTGTCTCGGTTTCTCATTTTTCCTCTGGTATGTATATACCAATCCTCTGAGCCAAGTTGTGCCCTTAGACAACTCTACTCAGTTCCCTAAATGACATGGGTTGAGTCAGACACTACTTTTTGTGTTTTGTTTTTGTGAAACTTCCCTGACTACTGTACCTTAGAGTGCTCCTTTAAGTGATCATAACAGGTATTGTTTGATCATCTATTAGTTAATTTACCTCCTCACCTGATATCTTTCATTTTTGGTAAGGAAGGTCTCCAAACTTAAAATCAGATCTCTGAGTTTTTGTTCTTTTCCAATACCTGCTGAAATGAAGCCTCATGATCTTCCATTTGTAGAAATGAGAATGTATTTTAAGTTTTCCATGTGCTGAACACTGTGGTTTAATGTTCAAATGTGATAAAATAGGAGAAAATGTTTTGCAAACTTTTAATGCTTTATGACTATAAGTTAGTAATATAGCCCCACAGTTGAAGGTCTGCAAAGTTTCAGAGTGGCTGGGGCATTGATATTTAAAAGAAATGAAATGATGATTTAGATAGTAAATTCAGTTCAGTTACATAATATATAAACCTTAATTATGTAAATTTGATAGCAAATATAAGATACTAATAATGTTTTATATGAAAATTTTGAAGTAAAAGGAGTCCTCCAAATTTAAAAAATATTTGCTAAAGTTGTACCATTTCAAAGCTGTTGGGTTGAGTAAATTATAAACTGTGTATATGATATTGTTACTGGCAGTGCCACTTTGGCTGGTAAAGAGAAAGAGCTCTTATTCTTTGTCAGAAAAATATGAATTGAACCCTTGCCGCATGTGTTGAAATGTGCTATTTTAAATTTACTTTATTATAATGAAACAATATAAAGAGTCAATAGAAATGTCATTCAAACTTTCATCAAGCAGAAGTGTTAGCATTAAGGTTATGAATCCATCTCCTTTTGTGCCTTCCAAAGTAGTAAACGCATTACATAATTTAAGTGTGATAAAATACCATTTTTACTGTGTAGTTATTTGGAAAAAAGAACTTTCAGAAATATTAGAGATAATATCAAGTAAACAAAGAAGGAACAGCAAAGCAGATTTCCTTTCAAATTTGTGAAGTCATCCTATATTCAATAAAGAGTAATGAAAAAAATTGATATGATTGTGGGGCTATTGCTGTACAATAAACCCTCTATAAAGTGCCTCTCAACTATAATGAATATAGTGAATACCATGAGAATGAAATCCACTATTTAAATTTATTCGTAGGAGGAAATTATTCTTGAATTTTACAAGTTTCAAAATACCTCTTAAGGAAAACCTTTCTTGCAATCTGGTTTTCCTGCATCGGTGTGGTGGAGATATGGCCATATTTAAGATTCACAACTGGGTACAAGAATACAATTCAAGATAAAACTGTGACCTTTAAACACTTGTATTTCATTTTCAAGACATTCTCTTTTTACATCCAGATGGTTGGCTTACTGATAGCAGGAAGAGTCCGTTTCATAGTCTTCTGACATTGCTCGCTATCTAAGAAAGAGCAGATGGATGTTTTGGAAAAATTTATTAAAAATATACACCTGTAAATAGGAATGAAGATCAATGGACTAGAATAGAAGACTCTGAAACCCACAAATCTTTAAACATCTGATTTTTGATAAAGGGGGTCAAAATATAACGTGGAGGAATGACAGCCTATTCAACAAATGGTGCCGGACAAATTGGACAAGCTTTTGCAGGAAGTTGAAATTAAATGCTTATCTCTCACCTTGCACAAAATTCAAATCAAAATGAATCAATGAACTGAGAATTAAACCGGTTACCATACAACTGCTAGAAGAAAAGTTAGGACCAACACTCCAGCATTTGGGAGTAGGCAAAGACTTTCTCAACAAGACTCCTAAAGTGAAAGAATTAAAGAAAAAATCAATGAGTGGGATGCCATTAAACTAAACACCTTCTGCACAGCTAAGGAATTGGTCAAAATTGTTAAGAGACAACCTCCAGAATGGGAGATAGTCATGGCTTGTGATTCTACTGACTGGGGACTAATATCCAGAATTTACAAAGAACTCAAAAAACTTAATATCAAAATAGAAACAATCCAATCAATAAATGGACCAAAGAGCTAAACAGAAACTTCTCAACAGAGGAAACTGAGCTAGTCAATGAATACATGAGAAAGTGTTCTAAATCACTAGTAATCAGAGAAATGTAAATCAAAACTACATTAAGATATACACCTCACTCCAGTCAGATTGGCAAAGATGAAGAATCTAAACAATAACAGATGCTGGAGGGGTTGCGGGGAGATAAGAACACTAGCACACTGTTGGTGGAACTGTAGACTGGTACATCTCCTCTGGGAAGCAGTGTGGAGAATCCTCAAAAAATTAGGGATGGACCCACCATAGGATCCAGCTATCTCTTTTCTGGGTATTTTCCCAGAGGAGTTAGAATCAGCACATTACAGGGACACAGCAAACTCTATGTTTATAGCAGCTCAATTTATAATAGCTAAATTATGGAAGCAACCCAGATGCCCCTCACTGGATGAATGGATCCAAAAACTCTGGTACATATATACCATGGAGTTTTACTCAGCAATTAGAAACAATGAAATTGCAGCCTTTGAAGGTAATGGCGATGAAAGAAATCATGCTGAGCAAAGTTAGCCAAATCCAGAAAATCAAGGGTCGAATGTGTTCAGTCATTTGTGGAGGCTGGAGCTAAACCCAGGCCTGCGTGAAAGGTAGTCAGTTTCACGTATTAACTCAGCAAAGGCATAGCAACACATAATCTAGGGCAATTATAGATATGTAGTGGGGGGATGGGGGAAGGGGCATTTAGGGGAAGGAGAGAGGGAAGGAGAAAAGGGAGGGATCCAAGGGGTAATTTGGTTTTAAGAATGTATGCATATCATATTGTTACTTTATATGCATTTGTGGCTGCACAATAACTCAATTTCTCAATAAAAATAAAAAAATACACCTGTATCGTTCATAGTTTCTATGTAAGAGTCTGATAAGAATTTCACTCCATGAGTTATTTTGAAAGAGTATTTCAATAGATGGGTTGCTTTACTCCAAGTGCACTGATTTGTACCTGGGCTTAGAGTTAAGAAGTGAATTGAGGGGGCCTGCTGATTGCAAAAATGATTGTTTAAATATTTGCTTGCTGTCAGAAGCCCTTTACTAAGTATTACAGCATGCCACATAGAATCTCTCTAGTCTAAACAAATACATCAGTTAATCCCCACATTATACAAGAATGTATAGACCTAATGAAAATACTAACAGAGAAGACATTCAATAGAAATACTCATGTACATCACTTAATTTAATGAACAGAAAAAAGAGCTATAGTCTTAAAGTTTGCATATATAGGTAAAGCCCTCATCCCTGACCCCTCCCTGATGTGTGATTTAGGACCAGAAAACACTTACCATGTATTAATTCAAGGTGAGTATGAAGCTTCTACCAATGTTGAGGGTTTAAAATAACCAACAGAATGAATTAAAAGGATGTGCATATTTTCTTCATGAGAATAAAGTTTAAAGATGTGGGGGGAAACCCCTGATTTCACATTCAACTATTATGAATGTAGGCAAAACAAATAAACAACAACAAAAACAAACCCATTGTAGTAGTGAGTGGTGTTTGTGACTTTGACTCAAGATATTTTTATATTTTTCCTGGTGATGAAGCTGTCTTGAAATACTATGTATGTGCTTCTCTACTTTGAAATTATCATTAGTAGACAAATCCACTAGATCTTGTTATTTCATGCATTAATAAAGAAGCACATAGATTATATATTTCAAAGAGAAAAACTTTATGACAGATATCCTTATGGCACAATTGGTTTCCTTTGCAATCTCATTTATTTATTTCTGGAAATAAATGCAGGAGCCTCACAGGATTCCAAAGGAGATGATGACCCAGAAAAAGTTAAGAAATTCTGATCTATGGCAGTCAAAACTGTTGTCAAATCATCTTTATTTGGGTATAACTGGTCATAAACTTTGAAATCTAGAAGCCTAAATCACAGTTGAAAAGATCCTTTTACTGACCAAGTCTGTTATGTTATAAATGGAGGCTGGAAATGCAAATTTGTTACTATGATATGACAAAATTGTCTGCATGAGCAGAGTTTATGATCCTTTGTACCTTTTCATTTTCTGCAAATTGGTTAAAAAGTACTTTTGACTGTATCTCTTTGGACCTTCTCAGCAATAGTTAAGTAATTTTATTTTTTTCCAAAGCTACACAAAATAGAGACATGATCTTAATTCTTTGTGCCTTATGTATAGATATGAGATTTGCAATGTAGCAATATACAGTGATTATGCTCTACCAAAGAGTAATGGCAGCAACAATAATTCCCAAAGTGATGTTTGTTCTTTGAAATGAGTGATATTTGTTCCACTAAGAAGAATTTCCTAATTATATACTTCCTTGCCAAGTGCTGACCAGGCTGGACTTTCCTTTTCCACCCTGAGAGAGGGTTTCAGGTTGAAAGGGATTTGGACTGGAAACTGAATTTCTAATCTGACCAGCTCTCCAAATGGGGCTCCTGTTCTTGGCAAAAGTGCTCCCTGTGTATTTCCAGAAAGTCGTCAATTATTCAAAGGGACCTTTCAAATGTCTAAGGCTTCAATAAGAAAATGTGCCATGGTAGAAGGAAGCAAGAACAAGGAGTTGCTGGCCAAGTGGATCCTGCTAAAAGTAAATTTCCTTTATCAGAGCTATAGTCCTCAGGGGATTTTCCATTCAGTACACCAGCTGAGTCAAGAGGGTTTCTGAGCATAAAGATTTTGGTTCATCTCTTAGAGGTGGGTGGCCTAAGATGTTGACTCTTCTTATCTTGTATTGCATTCCCTGAGAGGCACTAATAAGCCTCACGTGACAATATTCAAATGCATTCTTCAAATGGCATACTTCTTGCTTGGATTTTGACATGATTCTTTCAAACTCAAAGTTCTTTGGGAAAAAGGGCATAAAATGTCAACCTTCTCTCATCATTTCAATTCATATTGAGTGCCTACTATGTGGTTGGCATTATGACAGCTGTTACAGGAGACAGAGTGTTTGCCCTAAGGAAATTCAGTGAATTGAACAAGAACACAAACATTATAGATCATTGAATCAAGAGGTTCATGCCTTAAGAGAAGCATATTAAAACTTTCATTATCCAGAAAGCTTAGAATCCCTATATCCTCCAAATCACTAAAATCAATGTTTTTTTTCAGTTGTAAAAGGACAGAAATAATAAGTGCCTCACAGTATACCCTAGGTGCACCCACATGCGGCTTAAATGAGATCATTGCATCAGAAGAGGACAATACCTTGTAGACAGGTAAAGGGTGGGCCAATTCACTAATGGGGCATCCCAAAGTAGCCTTGTTGTGTATAATGCTCAAACGATAAATTTGACTATACCCTGGACATTTGGGTCATCCAAGGATGAGTCCTGAGTATTAAATTGATGACATAATTAAACTATTATGGAAATCAGAGGGAAGTTAACACAGCAATGTCTTCAAGGAAGTGGAATCTTGAATTATTGGTAGGTTTCTAAAAACCCGAGAGGAGAGAGAGGATTGGGAATGGTTTCTGGCAAAGGGAGTAGAGAACAGAGTCAGGTGAGTGCGACACATCTGAGAGGACAGTGAGAAGTCTAGTTTGAGTGGAGCATGAATTCTGAGAAGTTTTTTTGGGTTGATAATCTTCCTTTGCTATTTCTGTGAAGGCAGATGGAAAGTCTTTAAGGGTAGCTAGGACCACTGATTAAGAACATTTCGTGAGGAAAAAAAGACTTCCCAACTTACTACATTATTATGAGTGAATTAGGAGAGTAATTTGATCACTTGGAAAGTGTTCCTCTTTCAATAAATGTAAAATATGGATTCTTGCTGAGATTTCTAAGCAGCTTCATCTAAATTATATGCTAAAGGAGAGAAACAGATGTTAAATATGATTAAAACCAATTACAAATTCCATAGTACAGTACTGTGTTTTACTTACATTAGTCTCCCTGCTAGCTAAGGTGCCATCCGTTTTGTGTTTATTTCCTGTTCATAACTCCAGGGTAAGCAACATGGGGGATTTAAGCCATTCAGACCAGAGCCTGACAGGGATATACAGACTCAAATAGAATTGCCTCAGCAAATTTAGACAACTAACATAAGTCTTGCTGGGGAGGGAGGTAGGGGGTGCCCTAATTTTGCACATAAAGCAGATTATCAAGTTGGTTGGTCTGATATATAAGGGTTTGTATCAAAATTGAATTTTGACTCAATACTTACAGGGGGAGATTTTCTGGATTTTTATTTGTTTGTTTTTAAACTTTTCAGTAGGTTGTTGCTATCTTGAGAATATGACTATCTGAAGTCTACATTTTACCTTGTCACAACTGGGAACAGAAATCCATTCAAATGCCTCAAGGAAGAGAGAGTTGGTTCATTATTGACATTTTGGTGGCCTGGGTTGGGAAGTGAGTGGGCATGAAGCAGCTCCAGGGACCTGCTACTCTTGTCACCTCCAGTTCTCCTTCTGGTGTCTGTTGGATCAGTGAGTGCATGCTCCTGTTTTCTCTCCAGATGAATTTCTTTGTTGACTCCTGGAACAGGCTCCTCAAAACTCCAACTTGTGAGGACTCTTGCAGTTATTTTGAGGTACCCATTATTTCAGGTATTTTGGTTCTCACTCTTCACTACCTTAGTCTTCTAGTATTCTCCTTAACATATCCCAGGGCAAATATCATTGTTTCTGATTACCTTGCCCACCTCTGGATTGGCTAACCATGGTCTGAGTGAACATCCATGGCCAACCAGCTTTGGTGGGAGTTTGGGAGCCATCTGATAACAAAACGTGTCTGTCCTGTGGGAAAACTGTAGATCTTGAAGATTTACCTGATTGGGACTATAAGCAGTACACTTCTACTGAAATTTCTTGCTATTCTCAGTGGATAACAATCAGAGGTCCTCAAATATCTGTTGAAGAAATGACTGATTGACTGACTGAATGAATGAATGAAGGGAGTAAATTTGCCTTATGATTAGATGTATATTTGTATGTGTGATAAAATGGTCTCACATTTGAGACTGAAGCAAGATCACTTAAATATTTTTAATTAATGCAATTGGATAATGAAATGAGGAAAAGCTCTTGTGCTAAAGTAGTATCTGATAGAAAAATAGTTATATGTCTTTTTATAGTTTTAATGGCAAAACATATCTTAGAGTCTTCAATTAGTCATGGTGGTATGCCTCAGTATCCCATCCTTTCCTTCTTTCTTCTCTTTGTATAAAATAGAGCCAACGGAGAAATCTAAGTTGATTTAAATATATATCTTTCTTACAAAATGAGTCAATTAATAGTTTAAAACTCTTGATTTCCTGGGACTCAAGTCTCATAAGAAACTGATTACCATAACTCATTTTCAGAGTCAACTCTCTCAATTCTAATTAGGATTAGAAGTTTCTGAGGAATCCTGAGTACTTGTAATTCATACATAACACGAGCTTTGCTTGAGTTATTCATTGGATTGTCTTTGGGCAGTTTTAAAAATGATCTCTCCTCAATTTCTGAATGGCTGGAAACCTTACCTTATTTGCTTACCTTACTCCACCTTCTTTCCATTCTACATTTTAATTTATTCTAGTGTGATTGATGTGGTCACCATGATAGGGACCTGATTTATTTTCGTTTTCTAGAATTTTAAGTGACATAATGTGTTACATTATAGAATACTACTTTTATGCATATTTATTTGGATCGGAGTGTGTGTTAGAACAGTCCAAAAACACTGCCATTACTCTCCTTGATACCATTAGTCCTTTTCCTTCTGTGGCAGCTTTTGGATATTGAGAACCCACAAAGCAAAACGAAAATATCATCTTACGTCCTGAAGCTTTGCTTTGTGGGATTCTGTGATTTCTGTTTATGGATTCAGTTCCTATTGATGATATATGTACTGCAAATTGCATACTAATTAGGTAATGTCAAAGCAGTTATTTCAATATTAGACACTGTAATATTCAGGATAAGAACATATATAGAGTAGAAGCTTCAGGAAGCCAGGAGAGGGCAGCAGAACTAGGACAGTGTCAGGTTTTGGGGTGAGGAAATACAGACTTCTGGGGCTTGGGTCTTGAATGGAATGGTTAGTAAATTAATGAGAAAATAATAAATAAATTAAAGTTTCACAGGGAGTGGTTGTAGGAATCCATGAGACAAAGCAGCCAGCTAGCAGAGATCATGTTCACCTCAACTGGGTTTGAATGTTTCCATGCTGAAGACATTGCACAGGCAGGTACTGATGGGTGTTAAAGCCTAGGGGATGAAATTAAGATCCAGGCTGATCATACAAGGATATGAACAAGTTAGCCAAATGTCATGGCAGATCATCTCCATGATAGTCATTCTATCTACTTCGGAAGCTGAAATACAGTTCTGCTGCTGGAGGTGCTATTAGGTTCCTACAGTTGGACCCAGAATTTCTCAGTTGGGGAAAAGTTTACTTCCTGAGGACATTTTTCAATGTATGAAGGCATATTTTCTTGTCACAACTGGTGAATGTTGCTGGCATCTAGTAGGTAGAGTCTGGGGATGCTCCTAAACATTGTACAGTACACGAGATAGCCCCCTACAACAAAGAATTATCCAATGCAACATATTGATAGTGTGAAAGTTGAGAGAGCTAATGGAAGAAGTCATTCTTTAGGACATATCTCCTGTGCATATTGGCCTCACATTACATGTTGATTCATGCCGGGTGACCTCTTCCCAACATTCCCTACACTGTATGACATCTTATTTTCCTCCTGATTCATACTTTAGCTAGCTTCAAAAATATGCCTCTGAAAGAAATCATTCTGGATTTTCACAATATTTTGAAAATGTTCTTATCAATTATTCAGTTCAATTCAGTTTAACAAACATTTGTTGAGTTTTCTCTCATAAGTATTTTGCTGTATTCCCTACCTGAGGGAATACAGAGGTGAATAATCTAGAGTCCCTGTTTCTTAAGAGATCATAGAGAAAGCCAAAGATATACATAATTAATTATAACAAAGACAGACTAGAGTAGTACTCATAATCATAGGGTGACCTGCTTGTCAGCTTGGGTCTTCCTGGCTGTACAGATATAGGTAGTGGTGTCTTATCTCCAGTTCTATGCCTGAGTATATGTGAGTCTTCTAAAATAGTTACAGAATCATAGGGTTTTCACCTTCAGTATCCGACTCCTGTATTAACACTTCCTTTCTCTATTCCCTTCTTCTAGAACATAAAAATTCAATCTATATTGGCTTCCGAATGTAAATCTACCCACTTGAGGGTTTCTTTGTAGTTTTGCAGCATGTATGGGAGACCTCATTGCATATTACTTAGTGTGCCCTTGCAGAGTCTTCCCTTCCTCCACTCCCAATTCCTGCCTCCCTACCTTCTGCAGAACAACACATTTTGTCTATTGCCTCATGCTGAGCACCCAATTTGTGATCTCAATTTCTACCCTACTCAATTTTAGGATTTTTCCCCCCAAAGAATTACATTTCTCTTTCTTTTTTTTTTTTTTTAAAGAAAGAGAGGACAGTGAGAGAGAGAGAGAGACAGAGAAAATCAATGTTTATTTAGTTTTTCACATGGCTTTCATTGCTCTGAGACTTTGTTGTGTCATGGTGCTGGGGTTTGAACTCGAGTACTCGCGCATGCAAGGCAAGCGCCGCAACCACTGAGCCACCACTCCAGCCCCTACATTTCTCTTTCTAAGAGAATCTCTGGTTCCAAAAATAACATTTTCTGTATATTATTACAAAATAATTGTAAGCACATTTCTCAAGCAGAAGAAGCAAACTTGGAAAGAGAGCTAGGAAATGACATCTAGGAAGTATAAGCCTGCAGATATCAGCAGGAATTAACAGAATGAAGGAGTATGAAAATATTCTGGGCAAACAAAAGAGCAGTGGCAATGGCATAGGGCAAAAGTACCTTATGTTTGGGAAACAGTATGCAAAGATGTAGGTATCATGGTGAAGAATTGATTTAGGAGGAATCACTAAAGCATCTTGCCTGTAGGAGAGGAGGGTAAGGGAGAGCAGAGGGGATGGAAATGGTATAACAGATAAATATTTTAGAAAGATCATTATGGTTATAGTATGGCAGATGGATCAGAACAAGATGGAATAGTAATTTACCAAGAAATGATCACAATTGCTCAAGCAAGAAATTATAACAAGAGAAGGAAGAATAGAGAATATTTTATTACATTTTTTCATAATTTTGTTGGAATTTTGGGTGGTATGACTTTCCTGTTCTATGATATGGAGACGAAAAGAAAACAATATAGTTTAGTGTCACAGCTATAAGCTTGAGTCCCAGGTTTGTGAATTTTTCAGTCACTAGGTCCATAGGGTTACTGTTTCAGAGGGTCATTTGTACCGAGTGATCATTAACAGATCATTAAGTAGAGAGACCTTGACTTAATAGGTCAGGCAAACACTATAGGAGTTTTCTAAGCAATTCCCTTGAGTGGATTTCATTCTTACTTCTTGCTATAGTTTAGAAGTGGTTTGTTTCTCAAGTTTCATGTGTTGGGAGGTTGATCCTCAAAGTGGTGATGGGAAGTGGGGCCTTTAAAAGGTGGGGCCCAAAGGGAGATTGTTAGGTCATTAACAAACTGCTCTTGGATTGGTCTAAGGTAGCTTTTGTGAGACCTCTGCTGTGCTTTTGTGAGAGTGAGTTTAAAGAGTGAGCTCAATCTCTGGGTCTCCTGACTTCCTATTTGGTGATGTGATCTCTCCCTCTCACCTGTACTCCTGCCATCCACCAAGAGTTCCTCATTAGAGCAGAGCTGATTCTGGTGGTGTGCCCTCGAATCTCCAAAACTGTGAGCTAAGTAAACCTCTGTTCTTTATAAAATTAACTGCTTCAGGTATTGTATTATAGTAAAGAAAAATAGACTACTGTACCATTTTTTCTTTACTTTTGGTCAAAAAGATATGTTTGCCACCTTGAGGTATCTGGGGTTAACTCATCTTGATTTTTCAAGAATTCAGGGTTTGGCAAGGAAAAAACACTGGATGGTCTAGTTCAAATCACCTCCCTCAATTATCTTTTCAGAAAGTTGCTGCAACATCTTTCCTTCAAAAAAAGTGTGATCTTTTGGAGACCTGAAGATATAATACATATTTGCTTAGCCACGATAAAAAATCTTTTTTGAAAGTTTTTGGAAGCTTCTGCTTAAAGATATTCCTGGTAGTTTCAACTTTAAACGTCTGCATTTTGCCCTCCTTTGCAGTGACCATACAAACTTCATTCCTGTATTATTCTTCCACTGGTCATTATTCCAAGATCTTGGTGACTTTGCAGTCTCCTGAGTACTTACTTCTAGAGCATTTCCTGGAAAGATCTAGATAGTCCTGCTCCATTTTTGCCCTACTGAGTTTGAGTGGGTCTTTATTTCTCCAGGAAGAGAAAATCTAGTGGATGCATATGGTTTTTCGGTTCAAATCTTGGTTGAACCTACATATCTTTAAAGAAACAATAACAAAAATGTAGGGAATGAAATCCCGGTAAGAATCAGTCATTGTATGCTGCCTCTCAGCTATGCAAACTCAGGAAAGTTGCAACGATACTCTGAACCTTAAAGTCTGTGTCTTTAAAGCTAATATTACACATTATAGAGTTATTGTGAGAGCTGGATAAAATTATGCAGATGAAAGCACTTTCTGAGCTTAAAATAGTGCACAGCTTTGCTGTCAATTGTTCCACATCACTTGTTGCACGTAAGTTGTTAAGAGTGGACGGACAAGACTGGCCAGTAAACGATGCAATTATAAATCTCGATCTCATAGCTCTTGCTTATGGGGAAAATGGGAGTAGGAAAGGGGGCTGCAAGAAAAGAGGTAGCACCAACATGTTGGTGATGAAATTATTTTGCACGTTACAGTAAGGAGGAAGGCCTCCTTAAGCTTTGGTCAAGAGTCTGCAATTTACATTTTTGCCATGAAACTGAACCTGTTTCAGTCCAGTGTGTAACAGAAATACTGTAAATTCCCAAGTTAGGTCACCTACTGTAGAGTTAGGGGTTAAAAATGTTGAATATTCTGAATAAACATGGCAAGAACTACTTCTTAGAGATCTTAATTATAAAGACTTAAGAGATAAACATCTCAACATTTAGGAGATTAAGTATATCCTGAAATTTTCCTGTTCTGAGTGATCCACCTCAATTAAACCTGCTTTCCTAGTCCTTCACTTGGAACAGTGAACCCAGAGACAATGCTGCTTCATTAAAAATGATTTACTCTATAATTAGGAAAGAGAAAGCACTAGCATTTGGAAACAGAGAAACGATTCTGTGTATTTTGGGTGATTTCACAATCATTTGGAGAAGCAGCTTCCTCCATAGTCCAAAGCTTTACCAAAAAATGCTCCAGGACTGGTTGTAGCATGTCATGCCGTAAGTTGATTTCATTTTCCTCCCTGGCAGCTTTTCACCTTTGTTTTAGCTACTTCTAGAATGTGCACTTGGAAATCAGGCTTTAAGATAACTCTATCTTTAAGAAATATCATAATCGAAAACTAAAGTCTATTATATGGCTGGCATCATGTTCTTTGTAAATGGAGAGGTTTGCTGAAATCAGGGGTCAGGTAACAAGAGGAAAAAAAGAGAGAAAAACCCATGGAGTGCATGTTGTAAGTTGGAAATGCGCGGGTTCAGGCTTGGGTATTTACCATCTTGTCAATTGGACTTATAATTTGGGAAGAAGTGACTAGAAAGAAAGAATTATTAGTTGCCACAAGAGAATTTAAAGAGCTTTTTTTTTTTTTTTAAAGAAAACTTTAGGAATTGGGGATTTAGCTCAGTGGCAGAGCTCTTGCTTAGCAAGTGCAAGGCCCTGAGTTCAGTCCTCAGCCCTGAAAAAAACAAAAAACAAAAAAAACAAAACTTTGGTAGCAAAGATTAACTAAACGAGTCAGTGTACTTTTACTGATAATTTCTCCAAATGTTTAGGGGGCTTGTTATTTAAAGGCTTAAGGATAGCACATCTGCAGTTGTTTATTGATTGAAGAACTCACATCTGGAGGAGGCAATATCTACCAAGCTTCTGTCTGACAAAGTCCAGACTTGGGGAAGGCCTTGGTAAAGCCATTATTCCAGGATATCGCCAAAACCATCCCTTCTGGAAACTGGCTATTTACTCAAATTGGAAATAACTGTTACATATTGATGAGACGAGTGCTTGTATAACACACATGGAAGTCATGAAGGATGAAGCTATACTGACTTTGAAGCAGGGTTGGAAATAGAAAGCAAAGTAATTGGAACTAAGGAGCAAAGGAAACAATATATGTAAAAATTACTTTCCTATCTTTGCAGAAGTTAAGTTTCAACTTTTTAGCCTAGCCCGTAGGTTAGGATGCACAAATATCTTAAGATTAACAATTATAGGACTTAGGATAGCTACAGAATATCTAGTAAGGTTACAGTAACGAAAGAGTTTTGGGTTAGTAGTTAATTAGGGTATAGGGGCCTAGAACATAACTAAATAAGAAACAGCTGAAGGAAAATAGGGAGTCAGAGTTTTGGGAAAGTGGTTGATCTCTGCCTTTTATCAAAGCAGGTATAAAGAACTAAGAACAACATTATCCTTTTCGAAAATAAAGTCTTTTTGTACAATACATGAAACAGTTCATGAAGATTTGACCATGAACTAATGATAAAGTGGATAGTTTTGTGTCTGGTGCTCTGAAATGGTTTAAATGGTTGCAGGTGGTCAGTTTGGTTAATGAGGCAGATAATGAAGGCATTGTTTATGCACCTGTATAAAAGAGCTCAACAACCCAGAGCAGTCGCCATTTTGCTCAAGCAGGGAACTGTGTCTGCTTGCAGCTTGCTCCAGAGGTTCAAGTTGTTCCTCCGCACCTACTCCACTCATCCTTCCGGGACCCTCAGAGTTGCTGGGGCTGGCCCCCCAGGAAACCTCTATCAAGGTAACTTAAAAGGAGCACCTTGATGACTTTGCTTTCCACTCCCTCCTGAGAAACTAATTTTGCCAAATGAGTTGAGAAGACGAGTCTGTATGAAGTTTATTCCAGGTTTGCCTTGCTGAAAATTATGTTCCTTTCTTGTTGTGAATGTCTCAAGATAAAAATACTATGCGATTGCCATCTGTTAAGTGTATTCTATACATTCTGAGAATATATTAGAACAATACCTTATGTATTGAATTTATCTTCCAGAAACGGGGTGGCCTCATCAGTCTCTGGTGTCACGGCACAGCCAGGATGCCTGTGAATAATGAAGGCACCCTTATCTTGTGCAGATGAATTCAATTTCCTCTCTATTGTAATGTCATATTTGATTCACTTACTTCTTATTTTTATTTTTAAAGGTTGCTTACTGCTCCAAGCCTTTTTCTCTGTCACCACTAATATGAAACATTTCTCAGAATTATCCAGTTTTGGGTCTATTTGCCTTAGCAAGCTTCATGAATACCTCAAACACCTAAGTGGGAAGCATAGATTAAAAATATTTTTGGTCTGTGAATGTCAGGATGACATCTAAAGTTCAGTTGGTAAATTTATCACAGAAGTTGCGTATTTGATCTGATTTTTATTTTTTTATCTTACATATGCTCAAGCTGCACAGTTGATCCTGCGGTAATTGATAGCATCCTATAAACTGAACATTAACGAAGGATAGGTCACAGCATAGCCCGAATTTGAACCCAATTGGAGTAGCAAAAGATTTTGTGAGAATAATTCTGTCTTCGTTAGTTTTCTCTTTAGAGAAACAAGACAATATTTCCACATTATATTTACCTAATGGATGAGACTCAGTCTATTAGATGAGATACAAAATAAATTAAATTCTGTGGCAGGTGAACACCCTGAGGGCACTGCAGTTTGTAACACCATGTTAATATTCTCTAAGACCACTGCGTGAGCTTAGCAGAACTATCTTCAAAATTAGCTTTACAGGCCACCTGCAGACTTCTCTTTTGCTTTGCTAATCAAAACTGCAATCCTGGGTAATTTAGCAAAATATTAAGTAAATAATTGCTTCAGAATATTTTAGGTTTAGGAACATAAATCTTATTCTGTTTTACATGCCTGCTGATGCTAAGAAGCAGAGAGGTTCCAACCTTGCAATTTCAGTTTTAGGCGAGCTCTATTACCTTCCATTCTGAAAAATTAAATTCCTTCTGCAGACGGATGTAACAGAATCCTTAGCTAAATTATAGTGGGAAGAGGATCTGACTTCAGGGGTCTGTTCAGTCCATACTCAGGATCAAGATGAAAACAGTATAATGAGCTCTAGTGTTTTGGAGTGTATTCATGTGTACTTATGAATGTGAACTCCTCTTTTGGGTATAGTTTCTGTTTTGTCCTTTCAAAACCATTCCTTTCTGCAATAAAGCACCAATGTGGGTAATAAGGGCCTTATGCTGGGCGAGTCTGATGGGTGCAGTTGTGGATGGAGGGGGGGCTTCCGAAGTAGATCCTAATAGCTAAAATCTGGCAATCTCTGTAAGGAAAAGTCACTGTGACAATGATGACAGCAACAGGATGTGCTGCATGGGAACAGAGAAGCATTTTCATTTTGAAGTAGTGATCTGCTTTTGGGTGCAGCTCTTCCATGATGTCTAGGTTTAAAGTCAGTTTTGGATTGTGAATGGCTTCCTTGATCCTTCTTTTAACTCCATTCATATTATCCATAGGATGACGGGGTTCTCATTATTCCCTCCCATTTTCACCCACTATTCCTTCCTGGTTGGTAGGTTATTTATTACATTTTAAATCTCTTAATGGTAGCTGGGCATGGTGGCACACACCGGTAATCCCAGTGACTCAGGAAGCTGAGGCAGGAGGATTGCAAGTTCAAAGCCAGCCTCAGCAAATTAGCAATGCCCTAAATAACTTAGTGAGACCCTGTCTCAAAATAAAAAATAGAAAGGGCTGGGGATGTGGCTCAGTGATTAAGCACCTCTTAGTTCAGTCTCTGATACAAAAAAAATTCTTAATGGCCACTCTTATTTTAAACACATGTGTTGATTGAGTAATGCCACCTATAAGACAACGTTCTTCCCTCTTTCTGGACAGAGGATGGGCCTTCCAACTCAGTAGCTTTCTTCACCTCTGAAATAGCTTTCATGTTGTTCCATATTTTAGTTTCATATAATTTTTTTTAAACTCAAATTAATCACTGGCCGTTAATGAAATTGACCTCTCTGCTTCCAACTTTTTGCTTCTCTTTCCTCCTTGGATGGTCCCTCAGGAATTTATCTCACTCTTTCATTTCAAGCGTACTTTCATTCTGCTCAAATACATCTCTTTAAAAAATCTTTTCAGATCTGGTAATGGTAATTTTGCTCAGTTTTGTAGTGTGGATATGTGTATATTATCTTCACTTTTCTATACTAGTTTGACTAGGCATTTAATACTAAGTTGAAGGCTATTTTCTTTTGATAATTTGTATTTTCTTATTCTGGATTTCATTACTGTTTTTAGGAAGTGTTCAATGGGTACTATTGATTTTTGAATTCTCTATATATTTTAAATATACTACCTGCATCTTTATTGACTTCATTTTTGCTACTGTGCGCTGAAGTAGAATTTTTTTGTTCAGCCTGCTTAGGACTTCTGAAAGTGTAGACCAGGAAAAAAAAGAGTTATCTGAAGTCTTAGAAAGAAATTTTTGTGCTGATCTTCCCAAATTTCTATCATTCATTGGTTACCTTCACAGTGTTAACCCTGTCTGCCTACCACTTGTGTCACTTATTTACTATCTTTCTTTTTATTTATTTAATAAATATGGAGTTACAGTTGAGGGGGAAACATTATCAAACATTCAAAAACAGATGTATATATACTTAGTTATCTAGGGCAAATGCCATGTCATGGATGCCCAACTTGGGTTCCTCATGTTGCTGTTTCCCCCAGAAGAACCCCTGAGTTAAATGGATATCTTGTGGAGGTCAGAGATCTCCTGAGATGATTCCCCCATATTCCTGTTGGGATCCCCCAACATGAGGTCCAGCTGGCTTCTAAAAGAATTGGTGGTAAACAACTCTAAGGGGCCCAGCTGGCTTGTAATTAGCAAATTGCCTGACAGCATGACTAAGCTGTCATTTGTTACAATTGGGTAACATTTGTTACGTTTGTTACAATTGGGTAAATGTGTTTGCACTGTACCCCTGTTGGTTGTTCTAATGGATAGAGTAGCGACTAGTCAAGCAGAGAAGCAGTCAGAGAAGCCGAAGCAGAAGCACAGAAGTATAGAACCAGCGAAGCAGCAGAAGCAGCAGCAGTAGCAGCAGCAGCAGAGACGGCAGAGAGATCAGCAGCGGTAGAAGATGCAGTTCACCGCTGAATGAGAGCCGTCCAGTTCCTGCCGGCCAGGACCGAACATATTCCCACCCTCCAGTCTCTCAGATATTTTTCCTAGGCCCTCCTCCCACTGTGTCCCCCACCCTACCCCTCCAGGTATCCTAGGTAGTCATCCCCCTATTGCATTAAGAATCGTACAATTTGAAGTTATTATTAGCTTAGCCATCTAACATACTGCTTCCCCATGTATTCTAGCTTCCACAGATGAGAGAAACCATTCGGCCCTTGAGTCTCTGAGATTGGGATACTTCACTTAGCATAATTCTTTCCATCTCCATCTATTTGATTTCAAAAGCCATAATATCATCTTCTCTAATGGCCGAGTAGTATTCCATTGTATATATGTACCAAAGTTTTTGTATCCACTCATCCAGTGAGGGGCATCTGGGTTGGTTCCATAGTCTGGCTATAGTAAATTGAGCTGCTATAAACATTGATGAAGCCACATCATTATAATATGCTGATTCTAACTCTTTTGGGAAAATACTTAGGAGTGGGATAGCTGGGTCATATGGTGGTTCCATCCCTAATTTTTGAGGATTCTCCACACTGCTTTCCATAGTGGCTGAACCAGTTTGCAGTCCCACCAGCAGTGTGACAGTGTTCCTCTTTTCCCACTTCCCCTCCAGCATCTGTTGTTAGAATTTTTCATTTTTGCCACTCTAACAGGAGTGAGGTGGTATCTCAATGATGTTTTGATTTGCATTTCCCTTATAGCTAATGATGTAGAGCATTTTCTCATATATTTATGGGTTTTCTG